>JAUTDX010003112.1:0-39811 GCA_030844895.1 Ambrosia x helenae
GTTGCTAGATATTTCTTCTGGAAGAGAAAATATGTGAAGTTGTAACCCAATTACGTGAAATATCATGTGCGAATATACAAACTATAAAGTAAACATAAAATGAACAATCAACAAATTTGGTATCACGAAATTAGTCATACAATCATGAATCATACATGGATATTCTAGCATATGGTCATAGTACTTCTCTAGGATTCATCTCTTTCCTAGTACAAACGAATGAGGAAAATCTCATAATCACAAGGATGATGTACAAATAGTCTATTTTGTTAGCCAGAAACAGCATAACAAAGAGTGTGTTATCTTCTATTTCTTGCTGTGACACACACATTTGTTGAATTAGAGAGTCTTATTTCGGTGGAAGTTTCTATTAGAAAATTGGTCTAGCCATGCTAAACAGCACGGCTTTAAAGTAAGGGCATATTTATTTGAATTAGGTTCAAACTTCAAACTTTAACTTTAAACTATTCTACTCCTTTATACCGAGCTAAAAATTCCTTCCAGTGAATTACGATGAAACAAAAAGAATCGAATAACAAAGGAAAAAATGAAACCTAATTGTTAAGTCTTCAACAAACCATAAACCTAATCTCATTTCATCAGTTGATCTTAATTTGCAACTAATATGTAGTTCAGTTAGCGGTTAAGCTCTATCAGCTAAACAAAAGAATCTTATATGTACTGTTCCATACAACTATAAAGTTGATATTATTTTTATTCTTTACAAACTAATTGTAAAGAAATTTTATCGGATCTTTGGAATTTAACACAGGCAAACTTGCAGTTTTGCATTCCAGCCATAAAATAGATGAAGACTTTCTGATTTAGTTCCTTAAGAATTTTGATTCTTGTCATAAGATCATTAGAAACTTAATTTTAAAATATGTCTTTAATAATATTAAAAAGTATCTGACTACACACATGATTTATGTGTGTGTGTGTTATATAGTGTTTTGGTTAGGTTAACCACTGTTGATCCGCTTCTTCAGCCTGTTGTCTACCTCCTCTTTGAACAACAGCAGCTCGCTTCTCCTTTTGTAGCAATATTTCATTGTGCTTCTTTTCCATCAACTCAAGGGTTTTTCACAGCATTCAAGCTCTCTAATCATGATTGATTATTACTCATTTACTTATCCAAGCTGTACGTTTCTTTTGTTTGCGTGACCTCATCCAATCATGATTTTCAATGAATCTCAATCTTAGCATACACCATTTGATTGTGAGCTAAAATTTAAATACTTGGAAAGACAAATTAACTGCTAACTTAAAATAAATAGTTAATTTTAATGTGTGCTTGCAACACCTTCCACATCCTTTTTTATAGTGCCTTGTTTTATAATGTTTTAAAGAATACATAAGCAGAGTTCAAGTAAAAAATGATAATGGATTTAAAATTAGTGGTTGACAAGCAAGACAACAATTTGGACTATATCTAACATAACTCTCAAATAATTTTTTTTGTCAATAGCTGTTGTGTTGTTTATGATTACAATAACAATGAGATAAGTTTTCCTTTCAAAAGTTTGTGAATATACTTCAGAATGTCATGCCGTCTTAATGGTCTCAAATTTAGTTTTATTAACATTAGTTTTGTTTTCCATGGAAGGATCCTGATGGGAAAAAGCTATGTTCTAGATGTGTCACACAGCAAGATAGATTATCAACATTAGACAAAGTTGGTAACTCATGTGAAGACACAGTGAAAGTTAAAAAACCAGGTTTCCCGTTGATAACATTCAGTCGCAGATCAAGACAGAAAAAAATTGTGGAAGGGACCTCGGTGCAAAACAAGTCAACTTGTATGGAGAGATATGATTTAGTGGCTGCTAAAAGTAGTATTTCTACAATGGATAATGGTTGTCTTGTGGATCTTTCGACAGATTTGATAGGAAATGATTCCAATCCTAGATATTGCACTGCAAGTCAAGAAAAGGTATGCACCATTTCAGCTAAGCCTGTATTACTTTCAAGTTTTTGGTTTGGAAAAAAAGATGCCACTCACCGTTTTAAGTTTTTTCTGTTTTGGTTATCCAATGTTGCGACATTTCACTTCTTATTAGTTCTGCATACATTTTTTTGATTAATAATCATTACCTTGGTCTTTCCACTATTGATGGCATTTTCACATTTGATCAGCCATGTCAAAATGTTGCATTTTTAGACTTGCAGGGAGCATCAGAGAGCAGTCACTGTAATATGATTTTCTGCATTTGTTTTTGTCCTTGGCTGTTGTGGTTTTTGTTTTATTCTTCCTTTCATATAAAACTGTTAAAGGAGAAGGATAACTAATCATTGTGTACACTTTTTCATGACAGAAGACAATTGAAGACGTTGAAATCTGTGACGTTGATTCACTTTCTGCACGTAAAAACGAGATGTGTGTATTCATTAACTTGAATGTTCATCCTTTTTGTGCATTACTTCTGTCACACCATGTTCTCATTTTTGTTTTGGCTGACTTTAGCAGTGAGAAGTCAACCAATGAAGAGTTGACCACCGGAAGCTGCATTTTAAAGGACACCCCAATTATAGCTGAATCATCAGGTAAGATTTCACAATTTCAAGCTGCTCATGTTGGGACGGGTCATTTCCTGATGTAGATTAGTGGTAGCAGGTCAAACTTGGTTAAAATTTGTTTATTAAAATATTTACATCTTAATTTTTATATAAAAGATACTGTTTTCTTATAAGTTAATACCGGGTCACATCGGTGGCCTTGTTGGCCCAACACCACCCAACGTGTTTCACTCAAGCTCATTTTTAGCTGTTATCTGATCCGTTTGAACCGCCTAATCTTGCTACCTCTACAATATACTGGGTTGTATACTTATTATGTAGTAGAGAGCTTTATGGAGATTTTGCTACTTATTCAGGAAAGTCACCAATGGATGCAATATCTTATCCTAAAGATAAAAGCCTGGAGGCATCACACAGCCTTGTTTTTGCAGCAGGCGAACCACAGATCTTATCAAGTGATGATGCAGAAAGTGCTAAAGTTACAGTTCACAAGAAACGAGATGAAGTCTCACCAGCTTCCTTTGATTTATCAAAGCCTCCACCTGGTTAGTGTTTTTGCTTAAATTATACCTTTAACAAAGACATTAGAGGTGGCAATTTTGATGCAATACATATAAATGACTAAATGAGTGCTAAAGGGTTAAACTAAATAGGAAATGAGTCAAATGAGTTGCAAGAGTAAATAAGTCGTCTGAAGCGTAATCAAATGTATAAAAGCCTCTTCAATTCTTGTATTTAAAAAGGTTACATCTAATATGTTTTTGCATATCATGATGTAATTTTTGCGGCTGTGTAACTAATATTTATCTAAAAAAAAAATTGTCATATTTAGCTAATTTATTAATATATTCAAAGGAAGGGATAACAATTGTGTATTAATAAAGGACAAACACAATTGCAGAAGAGTAAATAAGTCGTCCGCGAACAAAAGTGTTATCCTTTTCTTTGAATTTTATTAATAAATTAGCTAAATATGATATGCAAAAACAATATTAGATGTAACCTTTTTAAATAAAAGGATTGAAGAGGCTTGTATACATTTGAATACACTTTAGATGAATCATGTATAATTTTTTTTAAATTTAATACAGACTTATGATTTTCAAATTTAAAAAAAAAGAACAAAATTCAGTTCAAACCACCAAACCGAATTGTTTTGGCTGGTCCTGCTGACCTAACCAACTTGACCACTTTGATTTAACTCATGATCTAGTAGTCCGGTGGTATGGTGTCCCCCCCTCCTCACACCAAAAAAAAAGTGGTGTGGGTTCAAATCCTTACAAGTGGTGTGGTATTTAGGTGTTGAATTGCTCTTCAAAAAAATGGCTTAACTTTGAAGTCAACTAGTCAAGTGTATTTACTCTCAGAATGTTGGGAGTATAATAGTATATATTATATATATGTTCTTTTGTTGAGACTAGAGGTGGCAAAATGGCCAAGGGGTTTGTTTATGCCAAATTGGTCATTTCTTGTCCAAGAGTTCCTAATATTTATTTTGGTGATAAAAAGTGTGGTGTTTCAAATATGGTTACAAACTTTATAGTATGTCATCGATATTTTAAATCTTTTAAATGAAACAAATTAGGGGGTTCTATGTATTTAAAATCCTGGTTTTAAAAAGCATGCTTCATGCATGAGGCGAGGGAGGTGATTGGGAAAATGCTTAACAAGGTGCAAAGCGATGCATTTACAGCAGCCATTTGAAGCGGTTAATTTCGCCTTAGGCACCGGTTTGGGCCCTTCTTGTATATGGCGGTCTTCTCTGCTTTACTTTTCTGAAGAACAACAAAAAGAAGTGGGGGAGGCAGAGCAACAAGAAAATGTGAGGTAGCCAGGATTCACTTATAGATATAATCATACAAGGAGAGTGAGAGACGGGGAATGGTTGAATGTGTGAGTGTATATAAGAGGAGACAGAGAGGGAGAGATTGAGTGTGTTGTATTATTTATATAAGAAGAGAGAGAGAGGGGCAGTTTGAGTGTGTACATAAGGTCTATCTACATCCCACCCTCCCCAGACCCTACCAATAGCTTTGCTATTTGTCGGATTTACTGGGTACGGTTGTTGTTGTAGAGATAAAAACATAACCAGAATTGAAGTAAAAGATCTTAATTATCACCTCTAATCGAGACTTTTTTGAAACAATATAAGGTGGTGCTTTATTTTTTCGTACTATAGAAACATGCATTACTTCTCACTCATTAAAGTATGCTTTGTCAGAATCAAGTGGTTTGGTGGACTGCAACATAACACTGGAATCTAGCTCTGATGTACAACTTCACAATAATGTATCAGAAAATCATCGAGAATCAACAGATTCTACTAGCAGAAGTCATTCCGTAGTTTTGCATGAGTTTCCTTCTAGAAGCAGGGTGCTGGAATTGCTTGATGACAGAATTGGGGAGACTTCATTATCTCCGGTACATTGTGTTCCTCCAAGACTCTCTAGTAGCAGCCACATGTTGGGCCCAGACCTCTCATCAGCCTCCGTTGGTCAAAGTCAACCGTCAATCAATAACTTTCTCCAGGTATGTAGATTTTGCATATGACCACTTGATTGATCAGGTTATAAATTATAATTACTATTTTATTATTATAGTTATTATTCACTGTCCTAATATAATGCGGCTTTTAGGTTGACACTTGTGAGTGTCAACCAAAATCGGTTGTCACTAATGTCCATTTTTTTCGAACGCTGAATTGTAAATTTTCATACAGTTGAATTAAGTCAAATTGGGTTGACCCAGAACCTTTATGTCCATACGTTCAATTTTTTAATGGCTAATTTCATACAAAAGCAACATAGTTTGCTTGAACGTCCACTTCGGTAATTATTATATGGTATGTCCATTTTGATGATTTAAGTTATTATGGTAGTTAAGTAGTTTTTACTTTTTACGCAACCTGGAGGTTGCCTAACTGCCTAAGTATCATTATTAATTACCACAATAGACCACAACGCAAAGTACATAACTAATTTTTGAAAGTAGACACTTTGTTCAATAAATCATGAATGTGCCACATATGATTGGAAACCCTGTATAGCTCAAAAATATTAAATAAATCTAATTTAATGTATAAAACTGTTAGGAGATTTTAGGGAAAAAAACACACTTTGGGCGACTTTTGACCTGTATCCCTCTTTGTGAATTAACTGTATGACTTGCTAGAGATTGAAACATTTACCTGTTCATCCAAATTGTCACCTCTTACTTGAAATGATTGCCAATGGGCAAAAAAGTGATTTTAGATAGAACAATAAAGGTTTCATAAATTTCGGGCTCAACACGTATAAATTTGAGATTTTGAGGCAAGTACATAATATATGGCTATTGATTCTTGCAGCTTTTTCCGGAAGACAATAGTTTGCCAGTTTCAAAAGAAACATCTATCAATCTGACATCCAACCGAAGACCGCTACACTTCAGGAGCTCAGCATGTTCTACACCCTTTCTGCCAATTGAATCTAGAAACAGTGCAACATTGAAGACATGATTGGGGTACAATATCCGTCTGACTCGGTATCCTTAATGAGACACAAGATGATGCTTGACAACATTTTAAGTAAAGCAAGGGCTGCTAGTGCTAAAAATGGAATATTTTCAGACAGTTTTGACCATTCAAATGTATGGTCCGAGGAGGAACTTGACTTTCTTTGGATGGTGTAAGAAGACACGGAATGGGCAGTTGGGATGCCATTTTACGGGATCCGCGGCTGCACTTTTCATCATGGAGATCACCACGTGAGTTAGCCGAGCGGTGGGAGGAAGAACAGGCAAATCTGTTGAGGACAAAACCGTCTTTTCACACAAAACCGCTTAAGCCTACCGAGAAACACAATCCTATACTTGATGAATCCCAACTCTCTCTTGGTTCTAGAGGAAGGTCAACCGGGTCAGTTGACCGTTTTGGTCAATGGTCTCAAGGGGAATTTAAACTTACCCCATTGGCTTCGGGAAGCGGTTAGCTTCCCTCCTTCAAGACCGTTGAACAGGCTGGAATTCCTTCGGTTTCCTACACAGGTCATTCTGGCTTGATGCAGTGGATTAACCAACCCTTTTGTGGCTCTAATAGAACCATGGGAACGATGGATAGAAGAGGGCCCGTGTTACAGCCAACGTCTGGTGCAACTCAATGGGCCGAACCTCTTGTGAAAGCAGTTGCAGCAGCGCATCCAGTTAGTAAAGCAGCAGATGAAGTGATTGTTATCAATAGCGATGCGTCTTCTGAAGAAACGATATCAGATGATCATAGTGTTAGGAGTTAGGTGGAGGGGTGTACTAATTATAATTACTATTACTATATATATGAAGAACTTGTGGGTAGGTAGGTAGTTATGTTTGGGTTGTGTACAGTTAAATCTTGATTAAGGGTTGGTTATCTTGATCTAGGGATTTTGTATGGATTTTTGTCTGAAAAATGATTTTCAGGATTTAACCTATGTTTATGTGGGTACAAATTTACATGTTGTGTATGGTTTGTTCATCAAATTAAGTTTGGTGGTGGTAGTTAATGTGGCTTGCAATGTTGATTCTCCCAAGTTTTGAATTAGGTTATATGGTTTGAAGGCTTCTTTTACAATGAACCAGACTGAAAAGGATTATGATTTGTGGTTTAGATGGTCTAAAACAGTAAAAACAAATGAGTAACATGTGATCAACTCTTATTAATTAAACTAAGCTATCCGCAACAAGTTATGTTGAAAGTGGATAATGGTTGCAACTTACAATAATGAAGCAGCAGACAAATCATCCCCATTAAACTTGGGAAATTTGATTTATACCCAGAATTTACATCATCCCAACTTGTTGGTTCATTGTTTTCGTCCTATTAGGTTGTTCCTTGATTGAATTAGACAATTCCTTCAACAATTCTCTCATAGTCATCATCGACTGATATTGTTCCTTTCTAATCTCGTTAATCGTCTGTTCTTGATTCTTGCGGTTGTCATCAATTGATTGCTTAAAGATCTTAAGTTGTTTAATCTACTGGGTCACATCATTGTCACTGCAATCTATGCTTCTTTCTTCTTCGTGTGATAGCCATTTGTTGCAGGTTTAATGGAGCTTTGCCGAGGATGTCAAAGCTCTGATACCAATGATATGAATTGTATTTGAGATTGTAAGAACAATGGAAGTGGAAAAAGGCTACACTATTAGAATTTTTTTTTAAACAAAAAATCTCTCAATGGCAATATAGGCAATATACCCGATTGATGGGGGACACTCATACTATGTGTAATGCTTCACTCGTTAACGATAAATAATAAAGAAAAAGGCATTCCATTTCAACAAAAGACCAACACCCAAGTTCCATAGCTTTTGGGTACTACTATCTAGCCATGGGTTACCGAGGACACCCTGCCTACCCTTGTGGTTATTATTTTTACATTATTGACTTGATAGTGTTTGTCATTGATATGTTCATTTTGATTCTTTTGCTACCATATTACAGTGTCACACAATAAATTTAAACTTCTACTGTCAAGGTAAGCATCTTATTTCCACAACAAACCTTCTAGATCTAAGAACTTTCAAAACAAGAGTTCAATATTTGAAGAGACAAGTTTTGTAAAAGATTTCTGCTGTGATTTACTTGAAAATATTCTTATTATTGAATCATGAACATACCAACTGACATACATACATACAATGGAAATTAATAAGACAATTTTGAAGCCTCTACAAATACAATTCTAACTAACTTAATTAAAATCAATTTTCAACCAAAAAAAAAGAACAAGAGAAGACTCAAGTTTTACAAGGCTTAGGCCTAATCTCAATCCCTTGAATAACAAGCCCACCCTTCCAATTCCCCCTTTCACTTCTGTCATACTCATTTCCAATTCACCTTCTTCCCCTCCCTTGATATAATACTCACCAAGCTCAATCTCCATCCATCCATCTTCCCTTTGCCTCGGCCCGTTGCTACTCGCACTTTTGGCAACTGGCGCGATCATGTTTTGGTTCATAATTGGATATGCAACACGACCTCTACGGTACATCCCATTCGCCTTCTTGGCACCACTGGATGACGCCTTCTTGGCTCGCCTTCAGGATCAAGAAACACGGTCTGAGTCTGGCTCTCAAGCCCACTTATCCCAATTGAAACCTCTGCTGGTTGGTACTCGAATCCGTATGTTTCGGATGTTGACTTGAACACTATGTATGCTACATATAGAGTGTTGGGTGATAGCATTGAAGTACTGATCCTGCCATGCACTTCAAACCAGCATACACTTACTAGCTCTGCACCTCAGTAAACCGCGATTCGGGTAGTGAAATCCATCTCCAATAGCGTGGTGTATCGCCCCAAACGATTGATAAGTCTCTTGCAGCCAACATGTAACATTTTTTACCGGTTTGTTTGTCCAGTGAGAAGCTCTGTCAAATCAAACAATGGTTTTAGTTTCATGTTTGATAAGGATCAAGTACCGGCACCAAGTGATTATCATGTCAAACATTTTTTGGAGCTAAATGTAGATTTACTACGATGAGAGGGTTCGGCGAGTTGGGTTATGAGTTTATGATCATTTACCAGTAGTCCAGTACTATAAGAATAATCATTGTTGGCTTCAAATTTCCAAAACAGACCAAAGCGGGGGCTTGGCCCGTCGCTTTTTCTTAAAAGTTTGAAAAACCAGGGTTGAGCCGACGCCTTTGCCAAAAATCAAAGGCTTAGCTCAGCCTTATTGCCAAAAACTAAGGGATGAGTGCTAGCCACCCTAGCCGGCAAAGCTTATTTGGCATGATCAAAGGCTTAGCTAAGCCTTATAGCTAAACAAGGAGATCAGCTAGATTGGGATAGGTGGCGAAGATTTGATCTATATAACTAGGTGGTGATTTATATCGACTCATTGTACACGGGTGATTTGCTAGTATCCCGCTAGCATAGGTGATTAATAAAAAAAAAAATTGTTGGCCGTTCAAAAAAAAGTGGGCATCTATTCTATAAAAAAAAACTGGTCAACCAAACCTGATTTTGACTTTTGACTTATTTTAATCATATGTTCAATTTATAATTAAATATAATAAGAAGATAGCAACTTTATACTTTCTTTAGATAATAAATAAAATTTACGAATAATAATTTGTTAAACGACCGTTTCAACGTACACCGTCGGTTTCAAATTTTAAAACCAGACCATTGAAAAAAGGGTTCATATATTGGTTGATGAAAGTGCTTTTTCTTTTTTCCTTTTTCTTTGGGTTAGACCATATGTTACTAATATTAATTATCGCAAATTTATGTTTTTGCTACTATCATATCCTCAAGAGATAACCTTAAAAATAGAGGTCCGCTGACTATGATTTGTTGGATTTTTATACGTAACATCTTAGTTTTTGTTTTCAAGGAAAACAATGAGTTAGCTAGCACTCTAATGACAACCTCGACAAGACCATTGACATACACATACACATAACACAACAAAAATATTAATATTTGTTTACTAGAAAGAAAAAAATAACTTAAGAACCTAACCTTATTCCCACCATCGATGATAAGAGGATGATCACATAACCAAAGATACAACTCCTTCTTCGAACCGAACCGCAACGAACAACCGCCATCCTCAACCGCCTGCGCCACAATATTCTGGTAATCCTTAGGCAAGAAACTCTCCCCATACCGCGTCCCATTCAGCTGCGGACCTAAAAACCGAACACACCAACGACAACCTTGAAGCATCTTTGGGCTGGTCAATGACAAAGCCTTGGCTACAAAACCTTCAGGTATCGACCCAAAGAAATCAACAACGAACCCATTTTGTTGATCATCCATGTTTGACATTAACAGACTTCTCATAATATATATGAGTTAGTTATTATGGAAGTTAGTTTGTGTAGTCTATATATAGTTGTCAGCAATGTCAGATAGCTTAGTGGTTAAGTATTTTTGGTCTTAAATTTATAATTGGGTAAAAAAGAGCGGACTTTAGGAGGTTGGATCTGACGAGATATATGTATAGAATATGGATATATATAGAGAGAGGATATAACGTGGATGATGTATGGATTGGCTTATGGCCAGACATTACACAAAGACAGAAAGTGTTGGATTCTATGTATATGTGTGTGTTGTATGTAAAGTCAATAGAGTGTTCCTTAGCATGCATTGTTGTGAATTTTTATGTTTTGTCGCCCTCACTAAGATATCTTAAAGCACTTGGCTTTACTTCGAATCCCTTTTAAAAGAAGACCCAAAAGGTTATTCAAATTATACTAATTTATTCCTATCAAACTTCTTCCTTTTATATATTAATTAACTAGATTATAACCCGGGAATGTCCTGAGGTTAAGAAATCTAATATGACATATCAAGTTTACATATAAAATAGAATGATGCGCTTTACAGTTACATGCAGTAAAATTTTAGGTAGCACCTAACACAAAAACAATTAACAATGTATCTCCAATGTTAACGCCTAACCCTAAACAATGTGTAACTCTAATATTAATACATAACCTAAAACAATATACAACTCCAATGCTAACACATGTTAAAAATAAAATTTATATTTATAGATTTGAACATAATTAGTGACTTGCCTATACATGATTAATGAATTACCTGAACACTTCGTGTTTTTTTTGTATGAACAAAACCCCACAAAAAAATTCGTTTTTTTCTCCGTTTTTATATAGCACAATGGTACTCTTTGAAAAGATAATAAAACGCTCGTTAATTTGGTGTAATTATTTTCTTTAAAAATCTTGTATATAAAAAATATTAACGTTTAAAAATTATAGGATGAAACATTAAAAAGAAAAATCTAATTTTGTTTTTTCTAAAATCAATTAATGGCACATGGCATGTCACATGACACAAAGGGGAGGATGTCCTCTTTAAATGTCATGTAGGATATATTGTTTTTAATTATATAATAGATTAATTAATTAACTAAGTAGTGGTAAACACCCAAACGCTACAACATCTCCAAAATAAGAACGACATGTTGTTAATTATAAGGTTGCAAAAACAAGTAGTAAGGTACACTAAAATGTAGCATTTCTAAAATTGTTAGTTAAATCATATTTAAAAAACGTTAAATGAAAAAAATTAAAAAAAATAAAAAACCTGAAAAGAACAACAGAAATATAAGGAAGGTCGAGTTCGGCGGTAGTGCAGCGGCAGAAAACAGAACCAGGTGGGTTCCTGTTCGAATCAGTTTTCACGCAGCAAGTATTCGATTTTTATGGGAGGTTTTGATTGAGATTTTACCAAGGTTTTTCCTTCTTTTGTGGAATTCTTTATTATCGTGATTAAATAAACAAAAATGGCTACAAAAGTCAAAAGAGGTTCGCACAGGTAACGAAAGAAAAAAACACAAAATAATTTTGAAAGTTCTTTTAGCAATTTAAAAGAAAAATCAAGATAAAGTAATTAAAGGGTTTTTTGCACAACGATTCGGTTCTACGAGAGGTATTTGTAACCGGGTTTCAGGTTTGAAAGGAAGGTCTCCATGATAAAAAAAAAAAAAAAAAAGCAGAGAAGGGGGGAGAGGGAGAAGGTCACAAGTTAGAGAGAGGGGGAGACAAAGAGAGAGAGAAGGGGTTATTATATATATAAAAGATTAAACTGCTCGGATGGTGATTGTTGTTTGAAGGAGGCCGCAGGTGGTGGTGGTGGTTGGAGGAGGAGGTGGTGTTGGTTGTTTGAGGAGGTGGTGGTAGTGGTCTAAGAAAATATATATAAAAGATTAAATTGTTCGGATGGTCTCTGTGGGTAGTTTGGTCATTTTACATGACTTAACTGGAAAATTTTAACGAAATTAGTTGGTAAGGACCAAAGTGTTATAAAATGTCAATGTTGAGGACCATTGAAAATAGATGGGGGCATCTGTACAATTCGTGCAAACCACAGGGACCATCGGTGCAGTTTACTCTTTGTGTTACTTAAATGTTTACCTAGAAAATCTACACAATTGGTGTTATGCCATGAATAACCAACCAAACGCCATGGCTATGAGGAGGAAATTGTCATTCTCCACTTAGTTATATAGTTAATTTAAAGATGTGTTAAGTTAATCAAAGTTATATGTATATGTCACAAAGGATAAATAACAAAGAATTAGAGAAATATATTCATATCAAATAACTAAAAATAACCACTAATATTATATAAAGTTTAACTTTCAAGAGTTTAGAGAATATTAGATGGATAAAACTATATAAATATGATAATACTAAAACATAGGAGCTTTCCACGCTTTTACGTTTAATTTTTGCACCTTAGAACGCCGTATCGGGCGTGCATGGTTCAACGCTTTTACCTCTATATTTCATGCAGTCTTTTTTTTTCGCTTTTAATTTTGTTTTACAAACTTTTCCGGTGCTGATGGTCGCTGGTGGTAGTGTGACAATGATGCTAATTGGTACTGTTTTATGCTTCCCACCGCAACACGTGGGGCTTAATACTAGTGTAGTATTAATTTACAACATGTTTGTGCATAATTTACAACATGTTTGTGCATATTGATGTTGTACTTTATTGTTAACTAGATGTTTAGCCGCCGCGCGTTGCGGCGGCGTAGAATTGCAAGTGACTCGAACTTATACCATCAAGTAATGGTATTTTTTGTAATTTTACCTATTTGTTTTCTTTTTTTAAATTTATTTGCTTATCTTTTTAATAAAATAAAATAGGTTATCAATGTCGAAATTTTGTGTTAAAGTAACATGGTTTTCATAACAAAATCCATATACGATTATAAGTTAAAGTGATTGTCAGCTGTATTCCGGTATATCCTTTTTATTTAAGCTTGGATATTGATCAAATTCAGTGAGGTTTAGAAGAATGTGGAAGTAATTGATATTCAAGTCAATGACAAATGTAGATTCTGAATAAGGTCACAAAAACCAACCAATACCGAAACTCACCATCACCGTCTAACCTCCACCACCGACGAAGACATACCCACCGACCCAAAACAAAACTACCTTGCTGCCACCAACCACACCCACCCATCTCTCTCTCTAGCTCTCTCTCTCTCTCTCTCCAACACTGACGAAAGGAGACGACCACCGTCCCCATCAAACCCCCGCCATGGCTCCCACAACCACCATCATACACTCTCTCTACACCACCACCAGATCCGAACCTCTGTTTTTCATTTTTTTTACACATGTCGAGGTCCACCTGCTCACCAGTCATTGCCATCAATCCGGCAGCCGCTTCATCACACCTCGCTCTCTGTTTCTCTCTCTAGAAAATGAGACATAGATGACCATGGAACCGTTAACCGCCGGCTAAATTGGAGAAGACAGTGAGGTTTAGAGGTAAAGAGAGAACATTAGAGAGCAGTAAACGTTTGAGAGAGAAAGACCATATTGTTGTGTATATTAACTTTTGTATGTATATATTAAGGGAAGAAGAACAGACACACGTGGATAAGCCAAAAAGAAAGGTGAGGAGCTCATGACAAGTGTTGGTGATGAGGTGTCCCCTCCATGATCACCATAATATAAATATAAACGTACCTTCGATGTTGCATACCGTACAATCAATTTATGCTTAGAACATAAGTAATGCATGTAGTACAACTAACTTATGCATAGAAAGGTTGCTAATTAGTATTACTTAAATGGGTGTTTAATGCATAGAGGTTGTACTCTTATGTTTGTTGGGTTGCATGCACTTTTGTTTATTTTCTTTGTTTAACTTTAATTCATTGTCTTCTAAACCCAATACTTTACATCTTTACAATCTAACCCAACATTTTTTCGCTTTCAACTTTGTTCTTATATATTTTCCATTTGTTACAAATTTTGTATTTTACGTTTCGGTCAAAATTTTGTGAATTAACACGCCACAACATGCATGTGTGGCTCAATGTTTTTAGGCCTGTTGTTTTCTCATTTAACGGCCACGTTGCAATACACGGGTCATAGATTGACTTAGTTATTTTTCAGTATTTTATGTTTCGCATGCATAGTTTAACATTCTATGTCTACTTTTTATTCGGTTTTGCTTTTTTTTTTTGTACGAATTTTTCAGTGTTGGTAGTCGCTGACGGTTATGTGACGCTAGCAGGGAGGGCGTGCTACCCCGAAACACCTTGATTTCCTCCATCAGAAAACAGAACCAGGTGGGTTCCTATTCGAATCAGTTTTCAAGCAGCAAGTATTCAATTTTTACTGGAGGTTTTGATTGAGGTTCTACCGAGGTTTTTTCTTCTATTGTGGAATTCTTTATTATCGTGATTAAATAAACAAGAATGGTTACAAAAGTCAAAAGAGGTTCGCACAGGTAACGAAAGAAAAAACACAGAATAATTTTGAAAGCTCTTTTAGCAATTTAAAAAAGAAAAATCAAGATAAAGTAATTAAAGGTTTTTTCACACAACGATTCGGTTCTACAAGGGGTATCTGTAACCAGGTTTCAAAATTTGAAAGGAAGGTCTCCATGTTTAAAAAAAAAAAAACAGAGAGAGGGGGAGAGGGAGAGGTCACATGTTAGAGAGAGAGGGGGGAGACAAAGAGAAAGAGAAGAGGTTATTATATATAAAAGATTAAACTGCTCGGATGGTGATTGTTGTTTGAAGGAGGGCGGAGGTGGTGGTGGTGGTTGGAGGAGGAGGAGGAGATAGTGTTGGTTGTTTGAGGAGGTGGTGGTGGTGGTCTAAGAAAATATATATAAAAGATTAAATTGCTCAGATGGTCCCTGTGGGTAGTTTGGTCATTTTAGATGACTTAACTGAAAAATTTTAACGAAGTTAGCTCGTAAGGATCAAAGTGTTATAAAATATCAACGTTAGGGACCATTGAAAATAGATTGGGGCATCTGTACAATTCGTGCAAACCACAGGGACCATCGGTACAGTTTACTCTTTCTGTTACTTAAATGTTTACCTAGAAAATCTACACAATTGGTGTTATGCCATGAATAACCAACCAAGCGCCATGGCTATGAGGAGGAAGTTGTCATTCTCCACTTAGTTATATAGTTAATTTAAAGACGTGTTAAGTTAATCAAAGTTAGATGTACATGTCACAAAGGATAAATAACTAAGAATTAGAAAAAAAATATTCACATCAAATAACTAAAAACCCACTAGTATTATATAAAGTTTAACTTTCAAGAGTTTAGAGAATATTAGATGGATAAAACTATATAAAGATGATAATACTAAAGCATAGGAGCCTTCCACGCTTTTACATTTAATTTTTGACCATTAGAACGCTGTATCGGGTGTGCATGGTTAAACGCTTTTACGTTTATATTTTGTGCAGTCTTTTTTTTCGTCTTTTATTTTGTTATACACACTTTTTTGATGCTGGTGGTCGCTGGTGGTAGTGTGCCATTGATGCTAATTGGTACTGTTTTATGCTTCTCACCGCAACATGTGGGGCGTAATACTAGTATAGTATTAATTTACAACATGTTTGTGCATAATTTACAACATGTTTGTGCATATTGATGTTGTACTTTATTGTTAATGGGTGTGTTATGCATAAAGGTTGTACTTTGTTGGGTTGCATGCACTTTTGTTTTTTTTCTTTGTTTAACTTTAATTCATGTTCTTCTAAACCCAATACTTTACATCTTTACAATCTAACCCAACATCTTTTCACTTTCAACTTTGTTCTTGTATATTTTCCATTTGTTACAAATTTTTTATGTTTCGGTCTAAATCTTGTGAATTAACACGCCACAACATGCATGTTTGGCTCTATGTTTTTAGGCCTGTTGTTTTCCCGTTTAACGGCCACGTTGCAATACACGGGTAATAGATTGACTTAGTTATTTTTCAATATTTTATGTTTCGCATGCATAGTTTAACATTCTATGTCTACTTTTCATTCGGTTTTACTTTATTTTTGTACGAATTTTTCAATATTGGTAGTCGCTGACGGTTATGTGACGCTAGCAGGGAGGTGGGCGCCACCCCGAAACACCTTGATTTCCTCCCTCAGAAAACAGAATTAGGTGAGTTCCTGTTCGAATCAGTTTTCACGCAGCAAGTATTCGATTTTTACTTGAGGTTTTGATTGAGGTTTTACCAAGGTTTTTCCTTCTTTTGTGGAATTTTTTTTTATGATGATTAAATAAACAAGAATGGTTACAAAAGTCAAATGAGGTTCGCACAGATAATAAAGAAAAAACACAGGATAATTTTGAAAGCTCTTTTAGCAATTCAAAAAAGAAAAATCAAGATAAAGTAATTAAAGGGTTTTTCGCACAACGATTCGGTTCTACGAGAGGTATTTCTAACCGGGTTTCAAGTTTGAATGGAAGGTCTCAATGTTAAAAAAAAAAAACAGGGGTGGGGGAGAGGGAGAAGGTCACATGTTAAGAGATGGGGGGGGGGGGGGGGAGACTGTAACACCCCATTTTGTGATCAAATAAAGTAGGAATGTTTGTGAAATTTATGTCATAAGTATTATATGATCTAGTCGTGAATAGTATGATTATTTGATATAGAAGAATCTAGTTGCAGCCAATAGTACTATAAGAAACCGTTTAGTTATATTAACAAAAGACATTATATTTGACCCTACTCCATTTCAAATAAAACTTAGGTTGACGTGTAGATAAAAATTAGCTCGTCTTAAGAATATATTCGAAAGTTCGTAAAACGTTATAAAGTAAAAGTTATACGAGTAAAACGATTGAAGCAGCTGAATTAATTATAATAATTTAATTAAAAATATGACTTTCTAATCCATCATGTATGTCTAATTAAGAATTTGAGGTGAATTAAATGGAAAGGAGGCAACTTTCAGTGTTGGTGTAGTTTGGTATCACACATCGAACAGAAATAGGAATAGATAGAGGTGCTTGTGTGTATGCTTAAGTGATCCCACATCGATCCTATATTAAGATTCCACCGTCCATTCACCTCTATAAAAAGAAGCTTCTGTAGTTTATGTAGAATATCAAATATTTTGGGAACGCTCTAGTACAAGAGAATCCCTAGCCTACGATACCCCGTTGGGTGTTGTTATTAGTCGTTTTTGTAGCGCTAGTTGGAGCACGAGTAGGGAGACTCTACATCAGTGTGCCGTAGATAGTTTTGAGGTATGTTTCCATTTAAGTTATGTTTAGTTATTTTATTAGTGTTATTAGTAGTAGTTTAGTATTAGTATTATTATTAGGGGTGGGTATTGGGTAGCCTAGCCTTAGTTAGGCATGGACTGATCACCCATGCTTAAACAAGGCAACGTTAACCAATATCCAACCATGATAATAACTAGTTAGGTGAACCATTACCTAACCTAGGATGATGTAATTGTATCAGGACCCTGAGCTAGTACCCGATTGGAATAGCAAGTGTTAAGCAACTGTGAAAAAAAAGGTGAGTTCTATGAATGTTTTCAAATGTGAGCATGCTTGTCCAAACTGGTAATTGTTAAATTGCACTCATGACTGTTAGTACGCATGTGTATAATCTAATCACACATACACACGATATCTGTGGTCCCTTATACGTGCTGCTACGGCAGGATTTGTCGGTACTATATCTAGGGTATAGTGGACATTGACTGTATGATGTTTGAAGTCTTGTTAACACCGTCACGAGGGCCCATGTGTGGGTGCCGGGCGTGGCGGAAAGATTATAGTGACATAGGCAGATACAAGTCATGAATGATAAATGAATGTGTTTTGTAAATTGTGTATATTCATGAACTCACCAGTATTGTCTGACGTCCTTTTTAAGCATGTGTCACAGGTAATGATGACTAGTTCTTGTGCACGCTGTTTAACATGAAGCTATGTGACTAGTGAAAGATGATATGCTAGTTCGTGTGGTTGATGAAAAAGTAATATATTCGGCTAAGAATAGTTGATCAAGCCTTGTACTTTTAAGTTTCATCTTTTGTACCCACAGTTATATTAATAAAATAAGTATTTACCTTGTAGGTTGGTATCAATTGTGTATGGTGCATCCTTATCTGGGTGTGGTTGTCACAGAGACAAATAGAGAGGGAGAGAAAGGGTTATTATATATAAAAGATTAAACTGCTCGGATGGTGATTGTTGTTTGAAGGAGGGCGGAGGTGGTGGTGGTGGTGGTGGTTGGAGGAGGAGGAGGTAGTGTTGGTTGTTTGAGGAGGTGGTGGTGGTGGTCTAAGAAAATATATATAAAAGATTAAATTGCTCAGATGGTCCCTGTGGGTAGTTTGGTCATTTTAGATGACTTAACTGAAAAATTTTAACGAAGTTAGCTGGTAAGGACCAAAGTGTTATAAAATATCAACGTTAGGGACCATTGAAAATAGATGGGGGCATCTGTACAATTCGTGCAAACCACAGGGACCATCGGTGCAGTTTACTCTTTGTGTTACTTAAATGTTTACCTAGAAAATCTACACAATTGGTGTTATGCCATGAATAACGAACCAAACGCCATGGCTATGAGGAGGAAGTTGTCATTCTCCACTTAGTTATATAGTTAATTTAAAGACGTGTTAAGTTAATTAAAGTTAGATGTACATGTCACAAAGGATAAATAACCAAGAATTAGAAAAAAATATTCACATCAAATAACTAAAAATAACCACTAGTATTATATAAAGTTTAACTTTCAAGAGTTTAGAGAATATTAGATGGATAAAACTATATGAAGCTGATAATACTAAAACATAGGAGCCTTCCACGCTTTTACGTTTAATTTTTGACCATTAGAACGCCGTATCGGGCGTGCATGGTTGAAGGCTTTTACGTTTATATTTCGTGCAGTCTTTTTTTTTCGTTTTTCATTTTGTTATACACACTTTTTTGGTGCTGATGGTCGCTGGTGGTAGTGTGCAATTGATGCTAATTGGTACTGTTTTATGCTTCTCACCGCAACATGTGGGGCTTAATACTAGTATAGTATTAATTTACAACATGTTTGTGCATAATTTACAACATGTTTGTGCATATTGATGTTGTACTTTATTGTTAATGGGTGTGTGTATGCATAAAGGTTGTACTTTGTTGGGTTGCATGCACTTTTGTTTTTTTTCTTTGTTTAACTTTAATTCATGTTCTTCTAAACCAATACTTTACATCTTTACAATCTAACCCAACATCTTTTCACTTTCAACTTTATTCTTGTATATTTTCCATTTGTTACAAATTTTTTATGTTTCGGTCTAAATTTTGTGAATTAACACGCCACAACATGCATGTTTGGCTCTATGTTTTTAGGCCTGTTGTTTTCCCGTTTAACGGCCACGTTGCAATACACGGGTCATAGATTGACTTAGAACGCCGTATCGGGCGTGTATGGTTCAACGCTTTTATGTCTATACTTCGTGCAGTTTTTTTTTTCGTTTTTTTATTTTGTTTTACAAACTTTTTCAGTGCGGATGGTCGCTAGTGGTAGTGTGACATTGATACTAATTGGTACTGTTTTATGCTTCCCACCCAAGACGTGGGCTTAATACTAGTATAGTATTAATTTACAACATGTTTGTGCATAATTTACGTGTTTGTGCATATTGATGTTGTACTTTATTGTTAATGGGTGTTTTATGCATAGAGGTTGTACTCTTATGTTTGTTGGGTTGTATGCACTTTTGTTTTTTTTTCTTTGTTTAACGTTAATTCATTTTCTTCTAAACCCATTACTTTACATATTTACAATCTAACCCAACATCTTTTCACTTTCAACTTTGTTATTATATATTTTCCATTTGTTACAATTTTTTTATGTTTCGGTCTAAATTTTGTGAATTAACACGCCACAACATGCATGTGTGGTTCTATGGTTTTAGGTCTGTTGTTTTCTCGTTTAACGGCCACGTTGCAATACACGGGTCATAGATTGACTTAGTTATTTTTCAATATTTTATGTTTCGCATGCATAGTTTAATATTCTATGTCTACTTTTCTTTCGATTTTACTTTTTTTTTTGTACGAATTTTTCAATGTTGGTAGTCACTGATAGTTATGTGACGCTAGGAGGGGGGGGGGGGCGCCATGCTGAAACATCTTGATTTCCTCCTGTCGTGAGCTACAAGCCGTGAAAAATACCCGAAACCCGTTACCCGAGACACCGACGACGATGTTAGTATCGAGATAATAGGCGCGTTGACGATTTTATTTCTTCACCACAAGGAACGAACGAACGAATAATACTTAATCTGGTAAAACTAACAGGAGGTATCATTTAAATGTTTACCTTAAAAATCTAGCGTGAATAAGCAAGCAAGCAACCGCCATGGCTATGAGGAAGCAGCTCTCACACTTCAACCTTGTCCTTCTCCGCCACCACACATCTCGTATACTCGCTTCCTCTTCAATTCCCTCTTTATCTGATCCTTATTCCCCTTCCTCTTCAATCCAACCTCAACATTTCACCAATACATCCAATCGCTATCTATCTACACTCGGCTTTTATCGACACAGCGAATTTATAAAACCTCACAACTTCTTATTATTATCTAATTATCGTTCCTTCTCCACTAATGAATCAAAAGCCACTGACGCCGAACAACTCTCTGACCAGGCTTCTTTGATTACAATTATGTTGACGGCGGCGGTGGTGGTGAGGTTATTGGTGCTATTGGAAGCGGCGACGAGGCGATTCTCCCGATTCGTTGCCTCATTTGGTTTCTGGATACGGTTCATGATCTTACTGGCATGCCTTGGTAACCTTACATTGATTTCTGTATACTTTATTAATGAATGTGGATATCACGGTTCATGATCTATCGCGTAATGATGTTTTAACCTATGTGCATTTGTAAGGAAAACGGAAGTTGTATTGAAGTATTCTAATGAAATGCACAATTGCTAGCTGCATTTAGGTTTTTAGAGAATTGGAAATTTTGAATTTACGAATTGCTAACCGCTTTGAGTTTGGTGTTAAGTTGGTAACACTATCAGGATTGGGCATGCCTAGTTATGAATCTGTAGTTCAGCATATGGAGAGGAGTGTGTGTTTGGATTATTGGAATTGTTGATTGTCGTTTTTTTAATCGACGTGCATATGTGGTTCCAATGTCACATATTGAAGTTTGAGGTTATAATAGTTTATTTGAAGTATAATATTGATGTAAGTTTGTTTTAGTAGATGTTGTTGGTGTTAACTTAGTGACGTAAAAGCTGTATGGATCTTTTAATCAACCAGATGTTGCTTAAAAAGTCAAAGTTTATAAAAGGCAGTATGTTTCTTAATTGTGTGTGGATGAGGTCTTTATTCTTTGAATTTTTTTAATTTGATTGTGACCTCTAGTGTATAATTGTGAAGAGTGAAGACCGTAGTTTCTCAGATGGCATGCCATGCCTACCTATAATCTTACATTGTTATCTTTCTTTCGCTATTGTTATTAGTCATATGTATTGATCTTATCCTTGTTTAAATTTAATACTTAACTTTGAAGGTGGATGGTTATCGTCATCTCGACATTAGCTCTCAGAGTTGTCATACTTCCCGTGCTTCTTGTGCAGCTTCACTTATTAAAGAGGAATGCTGAGTTGGCACCGAAATGTCAGTCACATCTTTGCTCTGATCTTTTAACTTTCCATTGTATGGGGAAATTTGATGTCTCATAAGAAATACGAACACTAAAACAGTAGAGAAAACATGCTTTGTGAGTGTGTTTTTCTTTATTTTGAGTCAACTAATAGCTCAATAAACATTAAGTTCGTTCTGTAAGTCAGAAAAACATGCTTTAGTTTGAGATTGTGAGTACATATGATTATTGAAGTTTTGTGAGAACTGAGAATATCGTTTTTGGTGAACGGTTCTGCTTACAGTTATGAATATAAGTGATTCAAAAAGATATTGACTTGTTAACCTAAAAATTTTGTTTTGACTTTTATATGTTTCTTATAGTGCCTCCACCATTTCCACCACCTTTCTCAGGAAAGAGTTGGATAGAACAGTACAAACGCTTTCGGGACAAAAGGATAGAAATTGGTTGCCCTTCATTTTATGGATATTAGCATATCCGTCTGTTCAGGTTTGTAATCCGCACATGTTTGTAGGTGTTACACGTTTTGATTTGTAAAATGTCCAATACTGTTGATACAATTGCAATGTTTAAATGACTGTGGCATCAAGTTTTGGTTTTGCTACTGCATCTTGTAATAAATGTACATTCAACTCTAAACTGAAGGATTAGGAGCAGATAGAAGACTTATATGTTGTTATCCTAAGAATTGCCGATTTAGATTTTATATGATAGAACTTATTTAAGTTAATGATTAATACATTGTTTGAACCCTATAAAATGATACTTCACTCCGGTTCCAACTTGGACATGTTAAATAAATTATTGATTTTGATAAATTGATAAGATAATATTTTTGAGAAGACCCTTATATAAACTCATGGTGTCTAGTATGATAAATTAATTATTCTTGAATGTTACATGCATATTGTCATTTATTTTTTTTTCAAACTTAGATCAAAGTCGAGCTCATCTCTACTTTTTTTATTCCCTTTGATTATTTATAGCTGTAAGTGAGTTGTACCCTCTTTATACAATGAACATTATTTTTAGTCAATTTATACAATGTAATATACTGTTTGATTCCAAGAAGCAAGACATTACAGTAAAACCTTACTATTGTATGTTCAATGAATTTATCTTTAGCATAAATTCCGTGAATAGGATACATAAGCTTACAATTTACTGATGTTTGTGTATACAGTACTTAATTACATTCGTGAAATGTGGAAAACGCTCCATAAATTATTAATCTATGGATGATTTATAGTTTTATACCTTTCTAAATCGATAAATTTCCGTGGTCCCAACTGTTTTAATTTGTAGAGATTATACTGTATATTGTTCTAACACCCCCATTTGCCTCTCTGTAAATTTCATTTGCAGATTCCTTGTTTTATCTTGGGCACAGCAAGTGTCCGACAAATGGCACTGGACCATCATCCTGGCTTTGAATGTGTAAGGCAACTTATAAAGAAAGTTATTAATGTTTATATTGGATGTTATTTAACCAAACTTTTTGTAACATCTTATTATTGTTAATCTCTCTTGTCATTTCCATCCATTTTTTTGGATAGCCCGATGTTCAAACAGACTACAAAGTAACATAAATCAAACAGACCATAAACAATCATTGTTGACGGAAATAACATGTGCTTTTGTTGTGACCAGGGAGCTTAGAAATGCTGCATTTACGGGGAGCTCTATGATTGTTCATTTTTGGTTTTAGCATGAATTTTATTTTAATTTGATATGTGGAATTCATTGATGATTTCTGAAGTCAGTGTTATATCACCTTTATTTTAGGGGGGCACTCTTTGGTTCCAGAATCTGATTGAATTGCCGCATGGTGCGACAGGTTACATTTTTCCGCTGCTGTTAGCTTCACTGCATCTTGCCAATGTTCAGGTTATTCCCTTCTCTTTGACAAATTGGCCCCACGAAACAGAAACTCAAAATTGATAATCAAGCATTTGACATTGCTCCATATCTCCAGAATTTTTGTGATCAAGTTGCTCTTTTTGCTAAAATTGGAGACTTGTTTTGAACACATTATAACAATTGTCTGGTGCTAAAGCTTTTTGCTAAATTGGGGACTGTTTGTTAACAAACTGGTTTTTAATTACTAAATCTCTAAGAACAGCATTGTTGTTTATCGTCTTTCACTCTTTCAGTGCTATCATGCATTCATGCTGGATATGGTTTTGTTGATTTGCACATATTTTTGTTATTGATTAATATAAACTTTTGCTTAATGATCAAATGAATACTCATTTTTTCTTGAGAAAACGTAAGATTTTGAGCAATTTAAGAATTTCTTCAATATTAGACAGTTACAAAGAACCTCACTCATCTAATGTCTACCTGATCTAGAAATTCTTTTCTGGGAGTTATGTAAGTAGACTCCTGTATAATGCTGTCTCAGTCCGGTTTAATTATTGTATATTCTATGTTTCTAAATTTATGAATCATTTGTTTTAATCAGGTTTCATTTGACAAGTCTTCTTTGACGACGCTGCCAATTTAATTGGTGTTTTAGCAAAGGTGAGTGAAATTATTCATGTACATAAGTTTGTTCTGTAAACTTGGCTGATTTTTTTATATATCTCTTGTAATCAAAATTCATGGTTTCATTGTAATGGTGGTCAAACACGGGATGTTCTTGTTATACAACTCAAGACACATATTCTAACATCTCTGTGTGCGTGTCTGTGTTTTGCAGTATTATAGTTACTACTTGCAGTTGCTCACCCTTCCTATACTTTTTGCTGGATTTTATCTTCCACAGGTAAACTAAATAATTCATATTTTGCGGCTAATGTGATTGCAGTTTAGATCATTTAATTCTAAACTATATGCATATGCCACTAGAACCATAGTTTTGTTCTTGTTATTGACTGTAGAAGTGCTAATATAGAGTGCTAGTTTAGTACTAAGTGCTGCTGTTGATCAATGAAACGGTAATTGTCAAACTTGTTGTATTATAAAGAATGACTTCTTTATCTTTAACAGGTTTACCCTTGAGTATCCGTAAATAAGATAAAGAGGGATACAAGTAATAGAGGTGGCTATTTCAGACCATTAACCTATTCATGGTTTGATTAAGGGTTTGGTTTTCATCTCTATGGGGTCAAATGGGTAAAGTTAAATGAAGTAGCTTGAAAAGAAACAGGTCAAACTGGTCAAATGAGTTGAAAGTCCCATAATGTATTTTTAATTCTAAAAACCTTCTATATGATTTTATTTAAAAAATCCTATTAGTATTGAAATAATGTAACTTTTGTAAGCATATTTGACTCTGATTGTTTTCTAAAATTCAAAAGTTTTGGACTAAAGAGTTTCAACTCAACCCAGTTTGCCTCCATTAAGTAATACCTTTTTTGTATTGCTCATGAAATACCTGTTTTGACCTGTTACCCTACCTACCTACCAGATCACCTCTGTGAAATACTTTCCATTTGGTGTCAAAATACTTTCTATCTTATTATTTAAGTAGGGTTCTTTCTTCTCTTTTAATTACTTGATGCCTTCAACTTTATGGTACGTTTTTCTCTTTTCATACCAATTACCAATCATCCCATTTAGGGTGTATAGATTGGAGTCTTGGACACATAGGCACTAGAATGTTTCTAGTGGCTGTCTGTCATTTCACCTTGTTTTGGTTGCAAGTCCTTTCATATATAATTCATCTCAGGTGTTTAGATGATATCCATTTCTGTAGTAGTGTAGTCATTAAATCTTCAGTGCCTAAATGTTAAAATCAGATTCTAATAATTCTTTTGCAGGGCAGTTTGATATACTGGACAGCTAATAGTTTCCATAACCCTTTCCAGGTTGGTTTTAGCTTTATAAGACCGACCTCAATGTATATGATAATATGATTTTCATTTGAGCTCCTCTACCCATTTGAATAATTTTTATTTTTGCCAACTTTTTAAAATTTGATGGGATTTAGATAACCCAAATTCACTCATTTTCATGTAATCGGTTTAATGCCAATTTATGCTATATAGAATCGTTCTATGAGTATAGCATTCAATTAGTTGCATACTATATTTATTTCAACTAATCAATCTGGCAGCAATTAGCTATGAAGAATCCACATGTTCGTGAGAAATTGGGATTACCTGATAAGTTGGCGCTGTGGATTCTGGAAAGTCCCATGAACTCGATGGTCTTGAATCCACGTTCACTGTCCCTTTGGTTAAAAAACCTATTCAAGAGTTATCAGCACTAGAACTCTATAATGTAAGTGGTTTCCCCCTTCTTTTTAGGCAGCTACTTTTGTAGATTTCATATCAACTAATGTTGCTCTCGTGTTTTATCTGGATTGTTGCAATTGTGTATAGCTCTCTATCAAACACCTATCGAAAGGGGAACGGGATAGAGCAGTTCAACTTATAAGGTAACATGTTGGATTATTCTCGTATTGGTTAAATACTTTGAAAAGTGATTCTCGAGGTGGCAAAATCAATGGATGTAAAGGATTAAAAAATGGCAATTTTTTGGTAATGGTTAAATAAGAATAAATAAATTAGTTATTCATGTGGTTATGTGCACTAAAAATACACTCTGGGTTATTTTCAACCCTTTTGACCTTTTCCCTTACAAGCTAATGTTTTTAATCCTACCCGTTTGACCTAGTAGAGATATTGCATAAGCCGGATCAACCCTTTCATTAGTAAGTGGATTGAAATTTCCACTTCTTAGGTTTTAATTCGTTCCTTGTGTCAATAATGTATATCCAGTCTATTAATGCCTTCCAAATTATATACATAAATTGCAGACTGATTCTCCAAAAGGACCCTGAGTATGTCAGCGCATTGATTGTTATGGGGCAAATTTTGATCAAAGAAGAAAAATTAGCTGAGGCTACTGAATATTTGGAGCGTGCTATAGCCAAAGTATGAACCTTCATTTATTAAATTAAAATTTTCAAAATGCGTTATCAAGTTTTTTTTATCTTCTTTTGGCAGCTTCTTCTTGTTGGGCATCCAACAGAAGTTGAGGAGATTGATCACTTGATTCTAGCATCTCTGTGGTCCGGTGTGGCCCTTGCAAAGCAGGTGATTTTTTTTTTTTTTTTTTTTTTTGTATATGCTGTTTGTTACATAAATCTTTACAACAATTTGCTATCTGGAACTTAGAGGTGATAAGAAGTGGCTTAATAATATGATTACTTCTAGAAATAATCTAAAGAGAAAAGACAGAATGTAGGAATTCTAAACTACTTCATCCTTACCAGAAGTTCTTGACTTCAATGAATGGTTATCTTTGACTAGTCAAGCCAGTTGATTGGGCCAAGCGGTCGAAAACTTCTTTAAGAGTTTTGTTTCATAAAACCTCAAAATTTTTTTTTTTTTTTCAAAATATATATTATTAAATAATTCAAGATAATTTATGTAATTACATTGGACACACTAATTATTCTTCAAAATCTTACAAGTGTTTTGGGTCAATCCGATTCATACATAATGACTCGTCCATTTTGAAACCTCTACTAGAATTCATGTCTTTTCTTCTTTCTTTCTTTTTTCATTAAGAATTTTGGTTATGGGCAGGGTAAAGTTGCAGAAGGAATTACACACCTAGAAAGAATTGCAAATATGAAAGAACCAGAGGATGCAAAGACCAAAACCCATTATTGTGACGGTTTGCTTGTGCTTTCAAGGTAAGCATTTTAGTAAGTTACATTATGTCCCAATCTAATCCGATATAAAATTAACATATATTCAATTTTTATCTGTTAGGAAGAAAGTGAATAATAAATGGTGTTCTATAAAAGATTCAATGGCATATTATTTTCTGAACGAATCAAATACAATGAGTCATGCCCTTTAAATAGGGGAACAATCCTAATTAAACACTACCACTTAACTAGGAAAGGATCTATACAAATAATTATAAAACTATAAACTGAATAATGACAAATATAGTCCTTGTTATTTATATCGGCTAAGACACCCCCGCAGTTTGAGCGGTCGGTGGACAGACGCTCAAGCTAGAGCAAAAAGATTGGACAGCTGTTGTGAAAGACCCTTGGTAAAAATATCTGCATACTGAAGAGAGGAGGGGACATGCAGCACCCGAATATGACCAACCTTGACCTTCTCCCTCACGAAGTGTATTTATCTCTATGTGTTTAGTCCTCTGATGCTGAACCGGATTATCAGATAAATACACAACCGACACACTGTCACAATAAACAACTGTAGCCTGTCGAAAAGGAATATACAACTCAAGTAATAAATTCCGAAGCCAAGTAGCTTCTGCCACAGCATTGGCGACCCACGATATTTAGCCTCCGCACTGGAACGAGAGACCGTTGGCTGGCGTTTTGAGGATGGTGATATTAAATTGTCCCAAGAAAAACGCAGTACCCGCTAGTGGATCGACGGGAGTCTAGGCAACCGCCCCAATCAGCATCCGAATAAGCAACCAAGGAATGAGAGTTAGACTTAATAATCCGAATCCCGTAATCAAGAATCCCCTGTAAACATCGAAGAATACGTTTCAAGAACGTGTAATGCGGATCTCGTGGTTCATGCATGAACAAACACACCTGCTGAACAACATAAGAAATGTATGGGCGTGTAAAGGTGAGATACCGTAAAGAAAAGCAGGTGGTTGATATCGTTTATCAACGAAACCAGGTGGTTGATGCATGAAAACAGTTTCATTAAGTGCCTGTGAAGAAAAGCATTTTTAACATCAAGTTGGTGAATGGGCCAAGAATGAGAAACAACTGATAATACAGTGCATATGGTGGTCGGTTTAACAACAGGACTAACAGGCTCGTCATAATCTATACCCACCGTCTGTGACATCCCATTCACAACTAAACGAGCCGTATACCGCTCGAGAGACCCATCAGATTTAAACTTGTGGCGAAAAAGCCACATGCAGCGGATGACCGGTGTATCAACCAGACGTGGAATCAACTCCCATCATTAACTTGTAACGCACGAAACTCTGTTTGCATGGCATGTAACCAATGAGGATCGGTTTTGAATCAAACATTAAATACAATAATATTAAAATTCTAAGCATCGTTTAACAAAAAAATTGAACAAAGACACTAAAACATTAAAAAGATGTTATGGTTTTATTCTTCCCCATAGTATAATCTAATCACATAAACATTAATCAAGTCATAATTATTTTCAAACCTAATTGCCCAATTATCCAAAGCAGAATAATAAAATAAATAGTGAACTAGACATAATAATAAAAAAAACATCGCAAAGTGCAAATTATCCAAAGGGAGAACTTCAACACTCAACGACAACAAGACAAAAACTAAATATTATGTTGGCCTATTGGGTGTTTTATCAAAGTATGAAAATTGAAAAATGAAATTAGTTGTGTACTTGTACTTGGATGGAATGATCGGCTTGAATGCTTGATTCTTTTATTTTTATTTTTGAATGAAGACAAATATTATATGGTTCAAACTTGAAAATGAAAGTATAAACTCTTGAGGGGGTGATGACTGAGATTCAGAGACACAGAGGAGAGGGACGAGGTTTTTGGTTAAAAGTTTTATGCTTTTGAGTGGGCTTTTAAATTGGGTTTTCCTAAAGAAAAAAATTTCGCTAAATAAAACAATTGGGTTTTACCTCTTAAAATGGGCCCAAAAGAAAAAACAAAGAAAATCGATAAACTCGGTAAAACAATCGATATTTGGGAGCGTTGTATCATCCGATATATCTTTAGTTTTTATTTATATAGTATACCTAACTTTTTTTTCAAAAAAAAAAAAAAAACGGGGGGTCGAAACCATATATACCTAAAAAATTCTATACGGATGCTATATAAACGGAACTTCTAAGCGAAAATTCGGGGGGGGGGGGTTGCCACTGGTCATAGGGTGGGTGTTAGTGTGTGGTGGCAGATTGGTGGGTTGAGGCGCGGCTGAGGATTGGACAGCCGATACAAGAACCGTTTGATTAGGTGGAGGTTGTTGAGGGAAGGAGAGATGGTGTGTGTGAAAAGGGTATGTTTAGCTTTGGAGCGGGTGGTCATAGGGTGGGTGTTAGTGTGATTGGTGGGTTGAGGCGCGGCTGAGGATTGGACAGCCGGTACAGGAACCAGCTGATTAGGTGGTGGAGGTTGTTGAGGGAAGGAGATATGGTGTGTGTGAAAAGGGTGTGTTTAGCTTTGGAGCGGGTGGTCATAGGGTGGGTGTTAGTGTGATTGGTGGCTTGAGGCACGGCTGACGATTGGACAACCGGTACAGGAACCGGCGATTAGGGGGTGGAGGTTGTTGAGGGAAGGAGATATGGTGTGTGTGAAAAGGGTATGTTTAGCTTTGGAGCGGGTGGTTATAGGGTGGGTGTTAGTGTGAATGGTGGGTTGAGGCGCGACTGAGGATTGGACAGCCGGTATAGGAACCAACTGATTAGGTGGTGGAGGTTGTTGAGGGATGGGTAGTGGGGGCTGCTGATGGACAGGTGGTGCGGGCTGTTGGGTTGCGGCTGATGTGGTTGCAGCAGGTTTCGGACGATGGGTATAGGTTATTGGGAAAAGGGAGGTGGAGTGTAATGCAGGTTTTAGGGCGGATGAGGGAGCGGTGCGGGTAAAAGTAAACCCGGGTGGAGGAGAGTCATCCAAAAATTGATAGGTGGGTTGCGGGGGTAGGTATGGTGTATGGAAAGGTGTTCTCGTCAAACGTGACGTGATGAGAGATCGAAACTTTGCCTGTGGTGGGGTCGAAGCATCGATATCCTCGAAAGTCAGGAGGATATCCAAGAAAGATGCAACGATTGGAACGAGTGTGAAGTTTATGAGGTTGAGTGGTCGAATGGTTTGGGTAGCAATGTAGCATGCACACCCGAAGACTTGTAGGTGGTCATATGTTGGGTGGCGAAGGTATAAGGCGAAAGTGGGGGTGAAAAAGTTGAGGCGTTTGGTGGGTAGGATATTGTGAAGGTAGGCTGCTGTGTGTAAGGCTTCCACCCAAAAGGTAGGTGGTAGGTGTGCATAGACGAGTAAAGCACAAATGATGTCATTTAGCGACGGATCATTCGCTCAGCGCGGCCATTTTGGGAAGATGTTTGTGGGCAAGAGAATCGAAACAATAGGCCGTGCTTAGTTTTAAAATCTTTAAAAGCATTATTGTCAAATTCGCCTCCTAAATCTCATTTGAAGGTTTTAATGGGTCGATTGAATTGTGTGGCAATCATTTTGTGAAATTTGGCAAAGGTGGGAAAGGTGACAGATTAGTATTTTAGCGGATAAACCTACACAAAATGTGAGAAATTGTCAATCAACACCATATAATATTTGTACCCCATTTTACTAGGAATCAGGGAAGTCCACAAATCACAATGTATTATGTCAAAAGGAGCAAAAGTAAAAGAATTGGATTCATAAAATTGCAAACGTATGTTGTTTGACAATGACAGGAATTGCAAAAACTAGAACCTATGATGCACGGAAACGCCTAAATGGGTGAAGTACCCGTTTCCGAAGCGTGATGGGGACGGAAACGCCATTGGTACGACCGGGAAACGTTTCCGACAAGCTTCCGGTTGTGGGGGACGTTTCCGACAAGTTTCCAATACGTTTCCTTGGCGTTTTCGTGGCAAAATTGGGTTACGGGGTGAAGGATATAACGCTACCTCTGTTGCTCCTTCCAAGCTTTGTTAACGTTTCACAATGATAGAAAAAAATCATTTAAAAAAACACCACAAAAGGATCGGGCATTTTGGTTTTCCACTTTTCCGGTGAAAAAGTCGAACCCTAATATTTACAAAGAAAGAGAAGAAGATAGCACTGACAAAGAGTAAAAGATAATTTAAACCTATTTTTAATTGTTTGTTTTGCATACCAGATTAAAGAAGAAAATCAAGTAAGTTTAGTCAAAAAGTGACTGACAACCCACTTTAAAATAAATAAATCATTATTATTTTACAAATAATTGAATAATACATTATGATAGGTATGGTTTATCTATAATTGATCTTTAATACGTTATTTTAAGTGTGATGCCTTAAAGTTTATATTTTACATCCATATATAACTATTTTGGAATTTGTTTAATATAATTTTATTTTTTTATATTTTTTATTGCCGTATCTTTGCCGTACCCGTATCTTGGATTTTTGAGTTTTGCCGTTCCCCGTACCCGTATTGTCCCCGTACCCTGATCCCGTACCCGTCCCGGTGCTACTTAGACTAGAACTAAGAGTTTTATTACATGAAAAATTAAAACGACGACTAAGGAGATCTAAAACTTGAGCGTCGGGTGTCCAAGTCGATCATGCCAAGGTAAAGATATGGTGATGATTGAACAAGCTTGAGGTTGAAGAGTTGGTGGTGTGCCTCGGTAAAGGTTGCCCGTGCTATTGTGGCGCGACAGGAGGCGTCCTGTTTTGAGGTCCTTCAAAGAAAAACCAAAGGGATCAAATTCAATTGATACATTATTATCACGGGTAAATTTTCGGACATCTAAAAGCTTTTTAATGATTTGTGGACTATAAAGAATATTAGGTAAAACCGTAAAATATAGGTACGGTTGTGAATGGGTAAAAAACCCGTACCAAAACCCTCAATTGGTAAAACATTGTCATTGCCAACAAGTAATTTAGTGTGAACAAGAAAAGGACTAGGGTGTTTGATTGTACCTCAGTTGTCAGTAACATGTTGCTCAGCGCCGATGTCCATATAGGAAGTTGGATCTGTGTACTATAGGTGCATAGCATTGAAGGCTGCACTTAAGGCTGAGGGATTGAGAGCATCATAGCCAGTGAATTGAGGGCTGCCAAAGTAGCCCGGCGTAGCCGTAGGTGGATAACCTGTGTAGTTGGCTGATGGAGTTGGGGCCGGCGGGTAGGGTTGGTTTGGAGTTTGGACGCCAAGATTGCTGAGTCGGGTAGGGGCCAGGTGGAGTATTCTGCCACGCCCACCGAGTATATGAGTTGTTTTGAAACACCCAATTAGAGGATGCTGATGGAAAGTTTCTGTTGCCCCTTCGGCGACCGGGTCCACGGTATTGTTGGCCACGACCAGCCTTTTTCCACGATATGAGGGCTGTGAATGATAGGGCTGGTTTTGGCCAGCTGTAGCTGGCTGCTGTGAAGGTGAGGATGCGGGTGCAGCTGGTGTAACCAAAACTAAGGATTTTGCTGACGAGCTTCATGCCTGAGAACTTCATCGTGAAACATTGATCGGAAATCCCAATCAGCTTGTTGAGAGTTAATTAGTGCTGCAGTGGTATCGTATTCAGAAGATAAGCCATGAACCAGCTGTAAATCGAGGCGTTTTCGGTCACGGGTTGGTCTACATCAACAAGTTGATTGGCCAAGTCCTTGAGTTGTTGACAATAATCGTCAACGGAGCTGATCGCAGCGAGGGTGAGGTTAACAAAACGGGTTTCAAGTGCTGCTGCCCTTCGCCTACTTGTTGCTTGTAAAAATCTTTTTGAATTTTAGCCAAGTTGTACGTGCTGAAGTATCGGTGTCAAGAACCCGAACAATAAGATTATCGGACATGGTACTGTAAATCCACTGCGAAACAAGAGCATCCAGTTCCTTCCAAGACACAAAATCGGGATCGGTTTCTGTTGGGGCAGGGGTATCGTCAAGATGGTGTAGGACTTTGTAGGCGATGGCATGAAACTTGAAAAGTTTCACCTAAGAAGAATAGGTGACCTTAGATCCGTCAAGGGTGCAGATCTTAGTTTTGAATATTCGAAACCGAATACGCAAGATGGAGTGATTTGGCAAGGGTTGTAGTGCCGTCGGTTGTGGAACCTTCGTGTTTGTCAGCGGGTTTGGTCATGGTGGCGGGTATGGATCAGTAAAGTGCATGAACAGGTGGGGCGATGGCTGAATCTGTCGAAGACAGAGGACAGAAAAGATTCGTTGAAAAATAATAAAAAATGAAAGAATAGACAGAGTCGTGGCTCTGCTGATGACTGATCGGAGAAAGAATAGTAAGGTAGGGTATAAAAAAAAGAACAGGTAATCAGCACCGTAGCTCTGATACCATAAAAGATTCAATGGTATATTATTTTCTGAAAGAATCAAATACAATGAGTCATGCCCTTTAAATAGGGGAACAATCCGATGTAAACCCTACCACTTAATTAGGAAAGGATCTATACAAATAATTAAAGATAATTATAAAACTATAAACTGAACAATGACAAATATAGTCCTTGTTATTTATGTCGGCTAAGATTCTACAGTTTCATTAAAGGAAGTGGAAGGAAGTTGAAGGAAATTTATTGCTTAAAACTTTCCTTCCAAAATGGAAGGAAGTGGAAGGAAGAGAAAGGAACCAAACAAAATGTTTTTATCATTTACTATTTTACCCTTCTATAGTTCTATTTAGACAAAATTACAAAAAACAACCTTTATGTATTACCAAAACTGCACATTTCACCTTTATCTTTAAAAAGCACTCTAATCAACCTTTACCTGTGTTATTTGTTACAAAACAAACCTTTAACACTAACCTGGTTAGTTTTCTCAGTTAAGTCTTTTCACTGCCTTGCATGTGAGGGCTTTTTGGTCATTTTAATTTGCCTTTTATTAAAATATTTATTATAAACAAATCCTTATCATATTCCAAAGAGTAAACAAAACCCATACAACCCTTACCAAACCCTAATAGTCTGAATCAATTGACATACAAGAACTCAAAACATTTACAATTCACATTAATCAATATTACATCCTATCATAAAACAATACACATCCAAACATTTAATCACTAATTATATAAACTAAAGAATCCTTTAAAGGTGACACATTCAGCACCAAAACTAAACAATTATGCAGCTAAAGAGTTTATACGGATTCAAATCGAAACATAAACCTCACCAATTATCAATCTAAGCTAAAGTGTTAATTAACTGATGCAGTTTCGAAGCGCATCAAATGGCTCAAGAACAATTGATTAATCAAAGACGATAAATTGAACCAAAGGTTCCAAGAACATTGTTCTTATTTAACAAATCAACCAAAACTAAAAAACAATAAACCAATAAATCCTAATTTATACTAGAACCTAACAACCCTAGAGATAAATCCTAATAAATAAAAGATAAACATAAATAAACTTTTAAAATTCGAATATGGAGATAATCATGCATCATTCTCCCCGTCTTCGAAAAAAACTCGTCCTCGAGTTTTGCCTTCGGACCAACGCCACCTGGATCAAAAGGAACATCAACCCGATTCTGATTTGTTATCAACACGACCAACCCAAACAGTCCAATTTTACGAATAGCCTCGCAAGACTCTAGACTTGTACCACCCGGGTCAAATGGGGCATCGGATCTTCTCCTGCTCGTTATTGACTTGACTTGCTCTAAAAGTTCAACTCCAACTCGTCCTTCTTTCTTGTCCGCTACCAAACATTAGTTAAAACATTTAGGCCCGTACCTTTTGTTGATTATCTCCATATTCGAATTTTAAAAGTTATTTATGTTTATCTTTTATTTATTAGGATTTATCTCTAGGGTTGTTAGGTTCTAGTATAAATTAGGATTTATTGGTTTATTGTTTTTTAGTTTTTGGTTGATTTGTTTAAATAAGAACAATGTTCTTGGAACCTTTGGTTCAATTTATCGTCTTTGATTAATCAATTGTTCTTGAGCCATTTGATGCGCTTCCGAAACTGCATCAGTTAGTATCAGAGCTTTGGTTTTCAAATGGCTCTGCGTGAAGTGAACTACGTTTTTACTCGTCGAATCGCCGACCGAGGCAACGATAAAATCATGTTCGATTCACAAGATCGTAAGATCCAGGAAACTGACTCAAAGGATGTCGTCTGGGATGAGATCGTTGGGAAAGAGGAGCATCCTGAATTTTGCGATGGTTACAAGTTTTTGGAAACCGACTCAGAGGCTTTCATCCGGGATGAGAACTATGGGAAGGAGGAGTATCCAGGGAATTGTAGCGTTATCTATCCGTCACCTTCCTTGTTTCGATGAATACGAGGACGAGGAATGGTATTCTTGGGTCACCGGTGGTTATCGGAATTTACCGGGTGATGAACCTGGTTACAAAAGTCGTAATGTTGAAGGTGTTTTAGTGGTAGAAAACGGTGGTGTTGCGGTGGTTGTCGCTAGTGAGGCGGTAGCTGATGGTCACACGGTGGTTCCTAGTGGTGATCGGGTGTTTAATGGTGGTGTTGCATCGACTGGAATTGGTGAGTCGGTGGTAAAGTTTGCATCATAGTACCGAAGATCTTTGAAGATTTGAATTTGAAAATTCATAACGAAAAAAAGATGGTTTCTACTTATGTGGATAATTCTACTGTAACGGATAAGAATAAGTTTGAGTTTTTCAATACCACAGAAATTCAAAAGGGTGATAATGTTTTTGATTTTAAGGTGGCTATAATTAAAGATGAGTTTACACATAAGCATCCAGCTAATCCGAATTGTTTGGATGTATGCATGGGTTACATGCATGAGAAAATTGCACATGGGTCGATTGGCCTGGATAAAAAGTCAAATAAAGTCCATGTGGGTATCGGGAGTCGTGCTCATGCACATCAAAAGATGACTTCTAGTGGTGGGACTTACCAAACTACAAACAAACAAATCGATGAATTTGCTGGTTCTAAAAGTCCAAGTAACCCTATCCAAAAGTTCAAATGTCATTATGGTCGCATCAGAAAATCTCAACAAAAGGTACGGGCCTAAACGTTTTAACTAATAGTTTGGTAGCGGACAAGAAAGAAGGACAAGTTGGAGTTGAACTTTTAGAGCAAGTCAAGTCAATAACGAGCAGGAGAAGATCCGATGCCCCATTTGACCCGGTGGTACAAGTCTAGAGTCTTGCGAGGCTATTCGTAAAATTGGACTGTTTGGGTTGGTCGTGTTGATAACAAATCAGAATCGGGTTGATGTTCCTTTTGATCCAGGTGGCGTTGGTCCGAAGGCAAAACTCGAGGACGAGTTTTTTCGAAGACGGGGAGAATGATGCATGATTATCTCCATATTCGAATTTTAAAAGTTTATTTATGTTTATCTTTTATTTATTAGGATTTATCTCTAGGGTTGTTAGGTTCTAGAATAAATTAGGATTTATTGGTTTATTGTTTTTTAGTTTTTGGTTGATTTGTTAAATAAGAACAATGTTCTTGGAACCTTTGGTTCAATTTATCGTCTTTGATTAATCAATTGTTCTTGAGCCATTTGATGCGCTTCCGAAACTGCATCATTAACAGTCAATTATTTATTCTCAAATTAAGAAAAAATAGATAAAGCAATTGAATCGAACTTACTGATAAAGCAAAATACGAAATCACGAAAACATACTTAATTCAGCAACAAAATAGATACTCACAAATCAAAAGATTTACAACATACTCAATCTCTGTTTCGGGCTTTCCAGTGCCTCGCCGAATTCTTCGTTTTCGCCGGAAACCTTCCTTTTCCGGTTATATTCTTAATTAACGGTTATAATACCTTGAGTGATGATCTTCTCCTGCTCTGGTTGGCCAATAAACGTCCAATGATTTGCTATTAAACGGTTTCGGATTTGTCTCTGTTTTCAGTAAAGAAACAGGGAATGACAGTTTCTTGTTTCTTATGACCGAATCACTCGATCGTCTTTTTCACTGGTCCTCTTCTGGATCGTCGGCTCTGATGCCGATTGTAGAATCCTTCACAGGTCCTCTTTTGTATCGTTGGCAACCTTGGAATTTGTTGGCTATCGGTATCATGTGCTGCAATGTCCATATCTAGAGGCAACCTTGCATTCCTTCCTCGTTGACAGTAATATTATGATCGATATACATACCATCATTGTGAGAACATGGGAGGGTTTGGAAGGGCTTGGAGGTAATGGTTGGTTGATCAGATGATGTTTACTCTTGGGAAGATGATAAGGATTTGTTTATAATAAATATTTTAATAAAAGGCAAATTAAAATGACTAAAAAGCCCTCACATGCAAGGCTTGCATGTGAGGAGACTTACTGAGAAAACTAACCAAGTTAGGGTTATAGGTTTGTTTTTGTAACAAATAACAAAGGTAAAGGATGATTAGAGTGTTTTTTTAAAGATAAAGGTGAAAGGTGCAGTTTTGGTGATACATAAAGGTTGTTTTCTGGTAATTTTGTCTTTTATTTAATAGGGTATTATTGTAAATTAAACCTTTCTTTTCTCTTCCTTATAAAAATTTTATTTTCTTTTCTTTTTCTTTCCTTCGAACTTGGAACAAAAAACGAAGATATGTATTTTCTTTGCCTCCCTTTCTTTTCTATCCTATGTTTCCTTTCTCTTATTTTCTTTCCGTTAGTAAACTCAGGAACACAAGGGTTTTTTTTTTGGTAGAGTCAGGTTGACGAAGACTACTATCTGTCATTTCTCAATAATTAGATGATGTGACAGATATGATGCAAAAATTAGATTATTTCCGTAGACAGTATCACAGCAATAATCTAATTGTTTTGAATAAAGTTATATTGGAGGTTTTTAGGATCTAATTTATACTTTGGGCACCCTTGTGACCCATTTGAGAGGTAGTTAACCTTTTTCTATTTGATCTGCTATCCATTTACGTGCAACTGACTTCACATTGAAACTGGATTTGCAGTTCTCTAGCAAGCGTAGGACGCAATGATGAGGCAGCAAAGTACCTGCGCATCTTAGCTACTTATGATCAGCTTACAGTCAATACTTGAAAGATGTCGAAAGTGAAGACAACAATTTTGCAAAGGACCTTGAAAATAGCAGGAGAAAAGATTACTGATGACATTCCATACTTTTTCTCTTTTAATGGTTTACAAGGTATGAAACCTTCCATTTTTCCCCACAGTTTTGATATTTTATATAGGGAAAATATCATAAAAAATCAAGATACTTTCTTATTTTCTCACAAAGTCCCTCAACCTAATTTTTACATGCATAAGTCCCTTGTTACTTTTGAACAAACTTGTGAAATAATATAATATATAATCGCATGTTTATCGCTTATGTGACAATCCGTGTCAAAAATGACATGTAAGCAAGTTGTGTGGACAATTCTTTTTCTTTTATGTGGTTGCTTTTAGTTTGTTTCTTTGCTTTGTGTGTTAGGTCATTTGACAGTAAATTATAAGTATAAAAACAAACAAAAAAGCTCAATTTCAATCAAAATAATATGGGTTCTTCTCATATAATTCCTAAGCAAGAAAAACACAAATCAATATTTTTTTTTAACTATAAATTCAATTTATTTTATTTTTTTATTTTTATTTTTTTTAACTATCCATTCTGGAAAAAAACGCGCGCACACGTACAAAATCAAAATTCAAGCTTACCGAAAACACGTATTCCATTATGTGATAAACACTATATAAAACATGTACTTAAGCAGGGTTCCCACTCTCACAGTTGTGGTTACAAACTGCAGAGAAGGTGCTTTTCATTTTTTTTATGTACATAGTTAAACTGCCTCAAATTACACAATAAAAAGAAGATTGCAGCCGTATACATAGAGGTTTCATAATATGAATCTGCACTCTTTAATTAAAATACGTAAATTTTTTTTTGCCGTTTGAGAATAAAAACCACGAAACTAAAAACAATTTGTGTTTTTGCGATGCAAGTCCTAGATATACAAATTTGTTTCCCGTTTGCATCGGCTTCCATTTCCATTTCCCTCTCGCGATGTCTTTGGATCTAGACGAAGGAAGTCTAAAGGCTATAAATGTCGTCTATTTCTTAATGTAATTTCTTTCTTTTGGCGTTAATCTGCTGGTTTGGTTGATAGATTGATGTTTCTGACGTTGCAACAACTCGGGGTAAACAGATTTTGAATGACTGCAATCAAAGATAAACTAGATGTTATAGCTAACTTGGGATCATTTGTGTTTAAAAAAATCAATTTTGAAGTTCATATTTGAAAATCGGAATTTGGAAGTACAATTTCAATGTTTGTTGTGGACTAATATTTGGG
>JAUTDX010003113.1:0-35661 GCA_030844895.1 Ambrosia x helenae
AAACTAGAGAGTTGAGCGGTATATTTGGGGTTTATCTCCCAAGATTCGAAGCATGGTCACTGCGTCTGCACTTACCACCATCCAAAATGCCGTTACTCTAGCTCACAGTCTGACCGATGATGTTGTTCGTATGGTTCGTTGAACCAGAGGTTGTAGTCGCGGGAGAGAGTTCTGGAGACAAGCTTCATCACCTCATCTTGTGAGTCAACTATTCCTCTTTGTGATCCCTTGATAACAATCGGCTACAAACAAGGAAGGAAGAGGTGTCACCATCTTGCACCAAGTGATGAAAGAAATCATCACACAACACTCTTTCCTATAAGATGACGGCTACCATATATGTTCTTGTCTTCTTCCTAATCGACCACTATATAAGGAGGGCAGTAGACACCCACAAATCCACACTCTAACACTCTCACTCTCTCAAACATTACTCCCAAACCCATTCACTTCACACCTCAACCAATTGGCCAAGAGTCTTGCCCACACAGGGTCCGGTTCGAGCCACTCTCATGGAGGGATTGGAGGAGCATTACAATCGGGTTCTACACTACTTCGAGCTAGGTAAGACAACTAACCCTTGTTCCTTTTAATCTTCTCAGCTTCGGCTCTATATACACCCGGCCTACGACCCTTTGATCTTAAACAAACAATCACTCACATCTAAGCTCACACACATTGTTTTACTTATGAGTAATCCACTAAACAATGATAACAATCACTCACATCTAAGCTCACACACATGGTAGATACGCAATGTTATTAAATCAAAATCCAATATAAGTGATCAACTAGTAAACGGTTTTTATAAAACAAAACTCCTTGGTTTTTATGATTAAGGTTAAGGTTAGTATAGATGAATTTTACGATCGGTTTCCTCATGAATCCACTAGAACACCTTGCCAGAGCTTCGATGACACACTAATCAGCCTAAACCAATCCATTTTGATTTAACAAACCATCAGATTCAAGGCCTATGGTATGCATTGTTTTGTTTTGGCTATAACACCTATACATATGTTAATGAGGGTCGAAACATGGTTAAAGCTACTTTGGCAACATAACAACATAAAACTATGTTAAAATGCATGTTTTTTCCCAAAAACCAACCACACATGACGACTTGTTATCAATCTACAAACCAAAACGGCATGTGGGGACCACTTTGTTACTATAAAAGGGCCACTATTTTCACAAACTAAAAGGGATTTCGAATACGTATGTTTTACTAGTACGTAAGAATCACTATAAAATAGTACGTACACAAGGGAATGGCCACATAACACTAAAACTAAGGCACACGAATGTCGGGTGAACAAGTTGTATGATAAGAAACAAGAACGTACAATTAGCGTGCTCTTAATAATCACAGGGCAACCATTGTCTGGACGGTAGCTATCTAACATCTTCGGCTTCACTAGACCACACCACATGTATCACTATCAGGTGAGTTTTCACGGCCCCAATTTTACAATTTTTACATTTTGGGAGAAACATGCTACAACTAGCACAATATCACTTGGTGTGTATATTCTATCGTGATTACCATGTGAGCATGACACATCTGGTTCATGAGCTCATAGTCCTCGTACTTACATTACACTGTAACCATTAGCTATCGAAAGCCATGGAACACTTTAATAGATATATTGGGTTGACATCCCCACTCTGGTTATTTGCTCTAAACCGTTACATACAAAAAGAGTGTTAGTATTCAACTATACATACATGTCTTTAGTGTATAATGTGCGAGGCACAACAGTCAAGAGGGTTGGTTATGGGACTCATGGTTGCACAGTGATCATTTGCTTAGCTATCTTATGATTGGTCATACACGATTTACACGAGCACTTTACATAGTACATTCAAACCTGTGAACTCATCGACATTATTGATGACAAATCTTTTATGCATGTTTTTTCAGTAATTGACCATCAGACGTGGGGGACTTGGGAGAGGTGTTTAAGCATGCACCAAGTGGTACATTGTTATGCTTATTAAAATAATTTCTGATATCATCCATCCTTAAATGGTATCTATTTAAATAAAAAGTTGCTTGAACCTTGTGCTTGAAAAACTTTCAAGGTCGCATTTCTGTGCTTCCGCCTTGGCGGGTGTGACACGCAGCCTTAGGCATTAGCTTGTCCACAGAAAGCAACAGTGTACACAGAGCAATAAATGGTTCTAAAAATTTAAGATTAGGTTGCGGTTATTAAGAACGCATATGATTTTATTATGCTTCTTAACCATAAGGACACTGCTTAAATTATAACAAGTATTAGCAATGGCTTAAGCCCAAAATGTGTCAGGTAGTTTGGAATCAGCCAACATGGTCCTTACAGCCTCTATCAAAGTTTTGTTCTTTTTTTTTCAGCAACCCCATTCTGTTGGGGAACATGGAGCACTGTACTCGTGTAGAACACCCTCTATCAAAGTTTTTGTTCTTTTTTCAGCAACTCCATTCTGATGAAGTTAGTTCCGTTGTCACTTCTAATTCGATGGAGTTTCAGCTTGTATAGGTTTTCAACTTGAGTAATCATGTTCTTCATCAAATCTAGGATACTCATCATTAATGACTAAACATAGAAGTGACCTCCAAAGCTTCGTTTCCTCACATGACCAAAAAGATCTATGTGAACTCTTTCAAGAGGTACCCGAATTGAATTATTAATTTTTAGATTCTATGATTTCTTGATCTGCTTCCCTTTCATGCATGACAAGCAACGATCATTGATACTGAAAGGCTGATTAGGCACACCAATCACTAAACCATTTCAAACATGAAAGTTCATTTTTGAGAAGTGAATGTGTCCCATTCTTCTATGCAACGAAATCGATTCTTTTTCAGAAGACATGGTTAGTAAACAAGTGTGTGTATCATGTTTTGTAGATTAGGCAACACTCATGTATAAATCATACAAAGTTCTCATACCCTTTGCCCTTATCAGCACCCATTCATTTAGAAACTCGAATCCTAGTTTTAACACTAAACATCTACTGTCATTGAAATGGACAGTAAACATTTTTCCTCCTTTAATTGGTTTGACGTTGTAAAGGAGTATAAAATTTCTATGCATGTTCTTAAAAGCTCCACTATTAACCACCCAACGGGTAAAGGGTCCCTCTAGAAGCTCTTGTAGCACAAACACTCAATGATTTAGTTAGATGTACCGACCCAAGCCTTAGTGGTCTTGGGTCGAGCGAACTCATCATTTTATGTAACCTCAATTTGTTTCCATCATGGAGTTACTTGCAATACTTTAGCTAGATCAGGATAAGAAGGTGACACAAATGGTTCAGATTAACCTCTTCCAACAACTATTTCAGTTTTTGGTTTCCATGTCTGGTTCTTTGGAACAGAAATGTGATGAAGAAGGTGATTGATTAGTTGAGTTACCAATTTATCCCTTTTAAAATCTTTTACATCTTTTTCTTGTAATTCTAGACTTGTTTCCTAAGCTTTTCTTGGCTTTATTTTGACATATTTTGATTTGTAGACCAGACTTGGAATGCACATTGATCTTATGTGGTGCAACATGTCGTTTGCCTAGGTCTTTCTATGGCCAAACATTCACCAGACGTCCTCTTTCATTGCATCCATAACATACTCTCTTATCCTTGAAAGATTGGCTTGAGTATGTCATGGACCTGGGATTGTGACTATGACTTGATAAGGATGAGGCATAACTATTTGAATAGTCATACCAATGTGGATATTTTTGTCTGAAGAAATTGAAGTTTGACTCATTTTCAAAGCCTCTCAGACTGACAGTTCCCTATGATCTAGTAAAATCTATCTAATATCTTGGATGATATGTTCTATCTAGCCAGTGAATGTTCCTTTTATCAAGATGTTTATGTTTTCGAACCTCTTGGGATCTTTGATTTGAAACATTTTGGGAAATTGGCACATTTTGACGATTCAAATTTTGATTATTGGATACAGTTTGCCTTTGAGCTTGTAGAGGCCTTAATGATGAAGCTTGACAAGATTTTTTATTTTTTTAGGTTCATCAAATTTATGTTTGAAAATTTTGTTTATTAGATCTGTATCCGTAGCCCTAATCAGAAATTCCTTGTCTAAAAACATTTTTTCCCATCCAACAAGAGTATACATAATATTTGTACTAGGGTCATTTGGTGAATTGAAAACTTTCTTAGGTTTATCCATTAAAATGTGATTAGATTTAGGAATGTTTTCATTTTATGCCTTGTGTCTCAACATCATCATCTGAATCAGTGTCACATTCTTCAACAACTAGTTCATTGAATGTGACTAATTAAGATGTTCCAACTTCACTTTCTTTTCTTACCATCGTCAAATTTCTTGTATGTTTCAGTACTAACACAGTGGAGGACATTTATTAAACCCTATACCTCCAGTGTCTCTGTTGGTGACCTTCTGACCAAGAATGTGATCTAGCACTAACATGGAATTCAAGTAAGTAATAAGCTTTCATTTCAAAGCTTGATAATCACTTTGCAAAATCGCCAACTCCTTTGAAATTCATGCAATGTAATTATTCATAACATCTTGTTTGTTTAAAACCATTTGGTTGTCCGTTCATTTCATGTTCTTATTATAATATTGAATATTGAATTTAACTTTGCTATCATGCGATAGGATTAAGTTTGTCGTACTCAATATCGCATGTTCCTGATATAAGTTCCATGTCATTAAGATTATATATGTGGCTATGGTTATGGAATTCTTTGAATAAGATCATTTCTACTTTAAAACCCTGAGTTTCGCTTTTCGTGGAGTGTCCCACGAGCATGTTGTTGCGGCATCAAAAACATGTGCACCACTCATGACAGTGAGATCAGTTCATGGCATCTCTTAAGTACATGTGTGGTACATTTGGCTATTAGGAGGCGTGTGGATCGATCCTAGGATTTTATGTTAGAATGATGGATAACGGGTATGGCAACTTGCCATCTCGTATGGTATTATTTTGCTTAGTAATTTAAGTTACTTTGCATCGTATCAGTTTATACGTTACATTTGGATCATATCACGGTGAATATTTATTTGTTGTTTGTTATTTTAAGCCCATTATTCCATACTGAGCATTCGGTTCATTCCATAAATTCTTTTTGTATTCACAGGTTCACAGGTTACCTTGGGCAGGATAAAGAGGAAAGAATAAAACTTAAGACAAATCTAAAAAGTCAGTCAAACTAGTAAACTATATTATTTATATTTGCATCCTAAGTTTAGTGTGTAATACATATAATGTACTTCTAAAATTTAAATAAATAAAAGTTAGTCTTTTAAATCTAACCCATTGTTATTGTGACTCGTAAGCCCATCCGGGTTGGGGTCTCACATGATGGTTCACTATCTTCATCATCGTTATCATCATAGCTTCATCAACATGTATCTAACCATCTTCTTCATCGTAGTGTTTTTCTCTTATTTCCGTTTCCATGGTGTTTTCTGTTGTTAAAGATTTTTTGATCTTAAAGATATTGTTTTTTAAAAAACCTGCTCAAGATGAAGTAAAACAAAAGGAAAACAAGGAAGTCATAGCCTCTCACCATGACAACAGTCAACAGGTCAAACACCAGTTCTTGAAGTTCCCAAATCTAGTTAATTTTGGTATTAGTGTGTTTAATTGATATAAAGTTACCACCTTTGGGTTTTGTTATGAATCTTTGAAGTGGGTTATTTTGCTTATTGTACAAGATGCTGTAATTAGGGCTTGGTGTTGTGGATGTAGTTTGTTTAATTCAGAAAATGTTTACAAGTTATTTATTTACAGGTTACTAGATGGTTTTTATATTTTACAAGTTATTATAATTGTTTCTTTTTTATTCAAATTATTGATTTCAACATATGATTACAATTTCACAAGCCTTGGTTTTATGTGAAATTATATGGTTTCTTGGTGATGATTGAGTTATATTACTCTGTTTATTGATTTAGGGAGTTGATATGAATTGAATGTTGATGACATAAAAGCTTCAGAAAAGCATACAGCTCTTTATTCAGCCCTATCAGAGCTTGTAGGAGCTTTTGATGGGGATTCTATGGTGTTCTTGCTTTTTATTTTTGAGTTAAATGTTTGTGCTGACAGGCAATCGGCAATCCTGTACGGTCGTTTAGAAGGTGTGAATCGCTTCTTGGTTTGTTTGATCTGATCTGGATATATGTTCGTGAAGGATCTTTGTTATCATATATTGCATCTTTTATGCTTTTTCGCTTCTTTGGATTGTTACTCTCCAGGCTCTTCTTTATGCTTCTAAAGCATATAGTTACGCCAAGAACAACTCCGGTCCACTAAAACCGAGGGTGGAGACTGTAGAGGGTGTCGTAAAGATTGCTGTTGGCTCTGCATATGACAAGTACCATCATGCTCCTGCTGAATGGGTATCACTAATATGTTCTTTTTTCTTTTAAAGGGTTTGGAGACCACCAAATTTATGCATTTTGATGTTGCCAAACAGGTAAGAGTGTCTCCAACACATTACCTTCATAATATTTAAATTGAGATTTTAAAGTCCTCTTGACGTTTCAGATTTGAAAGTGTAAAGATACTATGCAGAAGTATGTTCATGAGTTTATCAGCTTTATCATAAGACTCTATGGCTGGATTGGGTTATATCGTGTGGAGCACTGGCTTTGTTTTGATAGTTGAAAGCCAAAAAGGAATTGGTTTATTACTTATCATTAGCTACCATCAATTCAGTCACAAAAGGATTAGACTAACAAGATAAGATAAAAAAATAATTTTGTTACTACTTTATGTTTTAAGTCGTTAAATGATTGCTAAAACTAGATTATTTAATTACTGATTTTTTTTGGCAAACAACAGGGAAGATTTTGCTAATTATGCGGATTTTGCTTCAACGCATTCGGGGACAGGGTCAAGAACTGGATGACATTTAACGAGCCTAGAGTTGTGGCGGCCCTTGGTTATGACAATGGGTTTTCGCCCCTGGAAGGTGTTTCCAAGGCATATGGGAATTGCACGGCTGGAAATTCAGCAACTGAACCGTATATTGTCGCTCACAATCTCATCTTAAGTCATGCAGCTGCAGTTCAAAGATACCGCCAAAAGTATCAAGTATGATGCAACGAACTTTATTAAATATTTTAAATCGCTTCAAGTTAGTATAAAAAAATTATTAGGATATAAAAATCTACTAAAACAGATTAAAAGTACACTGATGGACCATACGTTATCACTCAGTGATTATCGAGGAAGATTAGAATTTCATAAAAATAAGTTTTATAACTATTTATGTTGGTCTAACATTGGGTGAAAGTGTAGATCCAGTTCAAACATTCCCTTAACTTTATGTTTTCTTAATTGATACACGAAAAATAGAAAGGACGCATCGTGATTTTGTTGCACATTGTTTGGTATGAACCTCTCAAAAGATCAAAAGCAGACAATTTGGCTGCTCAAAGAGCACGAGACTTTCATGTTGGATGGTAACTAAGATAGTAAATAAATATAATAATTTTTGGCATTTAAACTAAGTACGGGGCTTACATACGAATGATGTTTTCTATGTAGGTTTTTGCACCCCATTGTTTACGGTGAATACCCAAAAACGACGCGTAACATTGTCAAGGATCGTCTACCCAAATTCATAACACAGGAGGTGAAAATGGTGAAAGGGTCTTTTGATCTAATTGGGATAAACCAATATACAACTTATTACATGTATGACCCCCATCGAAAGCCACCAAAAGATCTTGGCTACCATATGGACTGGAATGTAGGATTTGCATGTACGAATTATTTTTCTTTTAACACGTGCAGAGGGTCGATTCAACTTTTTTTTTGGGGGCATGTAATAAGCATTTTTTATAAGAAGAATATCTCTTTTTATGCATAGGAACCTAACACGTGAGAACATGATTGTTGTATACAATTTAAAAAAGGTACAAAATCACACGATTCCAACATAAAAATTGAGAGCTTGAGAACTGAGAAAAATGTGATAAAAGATAATCAAATTCGAAACAGACATGGTTTAGGAATAAAAAATTTGGTTGCCCAAACTTCAACTTATTTTGTTTTCATAGTGGAGCCACCACACGCACGCACATGCAAAAAATGAAAACATGAACTTATGGATTGTTTACCTTTTTCGCAGGTGAGCGCAAAGGCGTACCAATAGGCCCGAGAGTAAGCTAATATGAAAGTGAATAGTGCATTCCCAGTTGATGATCATTCTTCCATGACTAACATAGTTGAAAATGCAGGCATATTCATACTAGCTCTACAATGTGCCATGGGGTCTACACAAAGCGGTCATGTGCATTAAAGAACATTATGGGAACCCAACTGTAATTCTGGCTGAAAATGTTATGAATCAAGCATGTAACATTTTAGTTGTCCAACAACATCTGCAAAAATATGCTACAAAAACTTTCAACAATAATCCTCAATTTATCTATATGAATCAATATATGTGATTCTCTGATCGTTTCAATCATATTTTTAGATTGTTACCCTAATATCACACATAATGATCTAAAATTTCATTAGGTTGAGCAACTAGAGAGAAACGTTGCTGACCTACAACAGGCGCTTGCTTACAAGCAGGAACAAGAGAGTGCCATGCTTCAAGTTTTTATTTAAGGCTTCATGCCTTCATGTAATATGAAAATTTAAAAATTTTCATGGTAATTAAAAATTTAAAAATATGCTTCAGGTTTTCCTTTTTTATTCTTTTCTTGGTGATACAAGAATATAAACTTTTGCTCTATATCGTGTAGAGCCATAAACATGATTCTTCAGCAATACGAACAAGTCAAGAACTTTCACAAGAAATACCAGCAAGAAAGATTAGTCTATTATTTAGACCATTGGGCTCAGATGGCGTGACAAAAACAAGGTTAATTTTTTACTTCTTTTGCCACTTGATTTTTTCAAGGTTGAAACCCTTTAAAACCAACATATTCGATTTAAATTTGTACTGAAAATTACAGGCAAAAGCAGAGCAAAGAGCAGGCTGATGTGAAGGTTACAATTGAGGAACAAAGCCCAAAAGTTGTGGAAAAACAAGCAATAAAGCAGGCGAATATGAAAGTAGTTGGTGATGAACAAAATGCAAAAGTTGTGCAGGAAGATGTAAATTGTGATCAAATAGAACAAGTGTCTTTGGCTGATAGATACTATATGATTTTGATAAATGATACGAGTGAACAAAATTTCGTTAAAGTTAGGTAATATCAAATTGATCCTTAAGTTGTGCACGACATTCATGTGCTGTTGGTTTTAATTCAAAATTCTCCTCGCTCTTAACCGATTTAAATTAATATTTTAAACCCCGGGACGCTCCTGGGTAATCAGCTAGTTTATCAATAAAAGAGATATACATAGGATATAAGTAGAGAAAACGATAAAATGACATACAAGGGATATAAGTAGAGAATATAATAAAAGGAGCGATACAAGTAAAGCAAACGATAAAAGGAAACATCGGAAAGAAAAGAAAGAACACATATCCCTTGAATAAAATTATATCAATTTGTTTACTTACACTGTTTTCTGGTCTTTTTCTCGTTATCAATTTTTAAAAACAAACATCATCATAAATATAGGTACATATACATCATCCCACTAATAATTCATAAGTTCTTATAGTATAGTTTCTAATTACATGTCCGGAAACCACTAGGAAAACATTGTAGCAAGAACTTGGGCCACACTAACAACAGATTGACCCACAACTCCAATAGCTTCGTCTGCTTCATTGTTATCTGCATTAGAGCTTTTCATAGCTTCAACAATCACCATTAGGGCCACTACGAACACATAATCCACATACGGATATATTTTCACACATGTATTTGTCCTTGACATTCTCTAAAGGTTCCAACTTATGCATCTACAATTTATGAACAAGTATGTTGACTAGTTTCAGTTTATGCTTACGGATTCATGGCATATACTATCAGGTTTCTCATATATATATATATATATATATATATATATATATAGGAATGGGATCATTTGAGAACTCATCCCAGTTGTGAGAACTTGAGAACTCCAATGGACCAATCACCAAGTGCCACACATCAGTTTTGTATTTTTTTGCATTTGTTTAATCAAGGGCAACATAGTCTTTGAACACCAATAGTTAAGGTATTTTAGTACAATAACACCTTACCCCACCCCACTAACTTTTAAATAATAATAATAATAATAATAATAATAATAATAATAATAATAATAATAATAAAGCAAGATCTGCTCTCTCTCTCCTCTTTATTTCAAACTTCTCTCTCTCTCTCTTCTTCTCTCTCTCTTCTTCTCTCTCTCTCTTCTTCTCTCTCGTTCTCACTCTCATAATAATAATAATAATAATAATAATAATAATAATAATAATAATAATAATAATAATAATAATAATAATAATAATAATAAGAAGAAAAGAAGAAGAAGGAAGACGACGACTGGTGAGGGTTAGAGGGGTAGGTGGTGGTCGATGGGAGGAGCTGTGGTGGTCGACGGTGGATGGGGTGGTCCGACGATGGTGAAAGGGGTGAAAGGTGGTACGATGGGTGGCGTCTGAGGCGCTGACGGTGGTTTTTCATGGGCTGTGGTGAATCAACAGAGGGGGGGGGGGTTGTGAACAGGGCTGTGGTTTTGACGAAGGTCGATGGTTGTGGACGTGGTGGTGGTTCGATGGTGGTTTTTTATGGTGTTTGAGGGGGTGGATCTGAATGGTTCGACGAGGGTTTTTGGGTGTTGGGGTTCGATAGAGGGTTTTTGGGGTGGTTCAACAGAGCGTTTTTGGTGTTTTGTTGTGGGGGTTTGGGGTGGATCTGAAAGAGGGTTTGGTGTGGTTGATGGTTTCGACGGTGGGGTTCGACGGTGGGGAGGTGGTGGTGGTCCGGCGATGGGTTTGATGTTGAAGATGGTGACTGTACAGGTAATTATTATTATTATTATTATTATTATTATTATTATTATTATTATTATTATTTTTGTTGTTGTTGTTGTTGTTGTTGTTGTTGTTATTATTATTATTATTGTTATTATTATTATTATTAGTAGCAGCAGCAGCAGCAGCAGTAGTTAGTAGCAGTAGTTAGTAGCAGTAGTTAGTAGCAGTAGTTAGTAGTAGCAGTAGTTAGTAGCAGTAGTTAGTAGCAGTAGTTAGTAGCAGGAGTAGGTAGTAGTAGCAGGAGTAGTTAGTAGCAGGAGTAGTTAGTAGTAGCAGTAGTTAGTAGCAGTAGTTAGTAGCAGGAGTAGGTAGTAGTAGCAGGAGTAGTTAGTAGCAGGAGTAGTTAGTAGCAGGAGTAGCAGCAGTAGTAGCAGCAGTAGTAGCAGCAGTAGTAGCAGCAGTAGTAGCAGTAGTAGTTAGTAGCAGGAGGAGTTAGTAGGAGGAGTAGCAGAGAGGAGGAGCAGCGGCAGCGGCAGCAGCAGCAAGTAGTAGTAGTAGTAGTAGTGGTAGTGGTAGTAGTAGTAGTAGTAGTAGCAGTAGCAGTAGCAGTAGCAGTAGCAGTAGCAGTAGCAGTAGCAGTAGCAGTAGCAGTAGCAGTAGCAGTAGCAGTAGCAGCAGCAGCAGCAGCAGCAGCAGCAGTAGCAGTAGCAGTAGCAGTAGCAGCAGCAGCAGCAGCAGTAGCAGCAGCAGCAGCAGCAGTAGTCGTGGTAGTTGTGGTAGTCGTGGTAGTCGTGGTAGTCGTGGTAGTCGTGGTAGTCGTGGTAGTGGTGGTAGTGGTGGTAGTGGTGGTAGTGGTGGTAGTGGTGGTAGTGGTGGTAGTGGTGGTGGTAGTAGTAGTAGTAGTGGTGGTGTGAAAAAGATAGGTTTTTTATGTGAAAAAAAAAAAAAACATCATACCTAAATTCAAAACATGATGCCTACCTGTGAATTCTTAATCTTTTTCACACTTCTTACAAAAAATGACAATTGTACCCAAACCTTTACATACATGTGTGTGTGTGTGTGTATATATATGGAAGAGTTACAATGAAAACCTACTTGAGTTGTGAAAACTCTATGAAAATTTTATTATATTTTTTTTTTTGGAAAAAGTTAGACATGTAATATAAACATATTAAAGAATTTTCAGCAAAAAAAAAACAAAACGCACTAAGAGGATTTTTTTTAATTATGTAAAATTTATGATGTTCAGTGTCACATAACTGTTACATTGGTGTATTCTTAAGTTTTATTTATTTAAAAAATAACAATTGTGTAGGCACTTTTCTGATGAATTTTTTTTTTATAAAAATACTAGAATTTGTTTATATTACACAAGAAATTAAAAAAAAATTCATAGGGTTTCCACGGGTTTTCAAAACTGAAGTGGGTTTTCATCCTTCTTATATATATATAAGTTAATAAAATATGCCAAAAGGTAGTAAAATATTTTAATGTATGAGAACTACTTGTGCTATTATTGTTGAAGAATCTCCAACACAAATAGTGCAACTTCTGTTCGACCAGCTTCCTGTGATCTTGAAATCACAAGAATCCTTAGCTTCATTTTTCTTCACTAAGAACACATGAACATTTGTCTCCGACTGTATGATTTTTGGTGTTTTCGTGGTAAAAATCACTTCTGACTTGGAATTACTGTTGCCCTTAAAAGCTTTCCATGTACTATGTGCAGTCACGATCTAAAGAATATCAAATATGTTAAATTAGATAATCTTAAGGGTTATGATCAAAGACACAGCGAAGATAGTTATCAAGAATCAAGCATGGATAGATTTTTTTATTATAGTTTTTTTTAAAGAAATTTAATGGTTTTTTTATAAGTTTACACATTAGTAAGACATCCCACATGAGGTTAGGGTTGTGTCATTATTTTAATGTATGTAATAATACGTCCCTAAGATATGTAACAATATGTGTGATAGTGTTTACCAAAATGTGCAGGTTTGTATCACCATTTTAACATATGTAATAAATCTCATTTAACGTATGTAATAATACCAGTCTTTACGTACGCAACCATACTGGTATAATCATGAAAAAAACATCGTTTACTAAAATGAAAATAATAAATCTGAAAATTTAAATTAGTATGAGAGAGAAAGTTGTGTAGGAGAGAAATGTGGGTGAGAAGAAAGGTTCAGAGAGAAAATATAAAGTGAGGATATTTGTGTGTTGAATAGTGTAAAGAGAAAAGTAAAGAGAGAAAACTAGTGACATGAAAGGTGAAGAGAGAATTATATTTAATACCACATATTAATTTTTTGTTCTATGCTTCTACTTTATGGCTATTTTTTAATGAGAAATGGGTAAATTAATTACAACCATTGAACAACCACAATCAATGGTTGTGATGAACTTTTGAGAGATTTATCAAAATTTTAATTTTGAGATTTTCTATTAAACCTCCCAACCCCCCCCCCCCCCACACACACACACATATATATATATATGGATAATCAAATGAGAAGAAACTTTATGTGGTAACAAAAAGAAGAAATGACATAACGATAAATAGATATTAAATACTTTAACTCTTTTTTACGTTAAGTATTATATCTCTAATTAATAGGCATTAACACATAATCCTACACATTATCAAAATTTGTTCTACATATCAAAATTACCATATGTTTATCCTACACATATCGAGATTATCATACGTTTATCTTACACATATAAAAAATCATCCTACACATGTCGAAATTATCTTTCACTCTAAATTTGGTTTGCTTTGAAAAGATATATATTTAAAAATCAATTATGAGTTTCATTTATTTAACTAGTTTAAAGAGATAACAAAAATTATTAATTTATTTAGCATTAAATACAAATATTAAATGGAAAATTTCTATTAGTTAAAATTTCTTTTTTTTTCTTAAAAGATTTTTTTTTTCTCATTTGAACTCTTCACACACATATATATACATATATATATATGTACATATATACATTACGTTATCATCTACTAAGAAAAAACGTTTCATTCGAGATTTCCATCGGTTTGCATTACAATCAAATTATACTTTGTTGTTGTGTATTGTTTGTTCATGAAAGAATAGGATACGTGCCTTTCTCCATTGATATTGTTAACTATAAATAATACATAGGAGGTCTGATAATTATGGTCATGATAATTATAAAATAATTACATTAAATACATTCCAAATATATATCGCTATTACACCCCCCGCAGTCGAAGAGGGAGGAGACCGGATGCTGAGACTGGATCTGAAGTCTTCAAACAATATCCATGGTAGGCCCTTAGTGAAAATGTCGACAATTTGGTATCTAGATGGCACATGTAAAATACGAACTTGGCTGCGCTGCACTTGTTCCCGAACAAAGTGGATATCCAGTTCAACATGTTTTGTACATTGATATTGGACTGGATTCCTGGATAAATAAATGGCGCTGACATTGTCGCAGTATACCAATGTTACGCGATTCAAGGGCATGGACAACTCAAGAAGTAAGTTACGTAACCAGAAAATTTCCGCCACAACGTTTGCAACCCCACGATATTCAACTTCGGCACTAGATCGAGAAGCGGTACTCAGACACTTAGAAGACTAGGAGATAAGATTATCCCCTAAGTAAATGCAATAACTGCTAGTAGATCGGCGCGTTTTAGGACAACCCGCCCAATCCGCTTGAGTATACGAGACCGGTGACAGGTTCGAAGAGCGGGTCAAAGTGAGGCCAATTGCCGATGTGCCTTTAATATATCGTATAATCTGTTTCAAGGCATTCCAATGATCAATTTTCGGAGAGTGCATATGCATGCATACATGTTGTACTGCATAGGTGATGTCTGGGCGGGTGAATGTGAGATACTGAAGAGCACCCTCCAGGATTTTGTATAAGGTGGGATCATGAAAGAGGTCGCCTGAAGTAGCACCCAGTTTTGCATTTGTGTAAACTGGGGGTGGCGACGGGGTTGCAAGATTGCATACCAGCCTTGGAGATAATGTCTGTAGCATAAGACTGTTGTGAGAGAAACATAGAGTCTTGTATGCGGGTGACGGAGATGCCCAGAAAATAGCTAAGATGACCCAAATCCTTCATGGCAAATTCGGCCGAGAGGCGTACCATGAGGCGCTAGCGAAGAGCATCAGAAGAAGTGACAAACGGGATATCCTCCACATAAAGAAGAAAATATGCAGTATCAGTACTTTGATGGAGAGTGAACATGGACGCATCACATCTGCTATGAGAGAAACCCAATGTAAGAACATAGTCGGTGAACCATTGATACCACGCCCTCGGTGCCTGTTTTAACCCGTAAAGAGATTTCTTTAGCAAACAAACATGATCAGGAAAATTTTTATCATGAAACCCCATAGGTTTGTACATATAGACCGTCTCGTTTAGCTTCCCATGTAAAAAGGCGTTAATGACATCAAGTTGGTGAACCGACCAATGTTTGGAAAGGGCTATAGAAAGCACTGTCCGAATAGTGGCGGGTTTCACCACAAGGCTAAAGGTTTCACCATAATCGATACTGACCTGCTGTAACCTACCATCACATACCAACCAGGCCTTATAACGTTCAAGAGTGCCATCCGACCTGAATTTATGTTTAAACAACCACATGCTCCTGATATTGTTCATGTTAGGTGATTTGGGACAAGTTCCCAAGTACAATTTCTAATTAATGCGTTGTACTCTGTAGACATGGCAGAGTGCCATTCCGGTGTGTTCAGGGCATCGGTTGGGGTTTTGGGAATGGGAACGATGGAGGGTGATTTTTGGTAGGCAGATAAGTTGACGTGTTGTTTGGGTTTAAATATGCCACTCATAGATCGTGTATGCATGGTTCGCGTTGAAGGGACTGTTTGTGGTTGGGAGGCCGTGGCAGGTGGTGTTGGGCTGGGCGGTGATGGACTGGTCTTTGGTGGTGTCGTAGCTAGGCCGGAGGAGTGGGGAGGCGTTTGGGCCAAGTGGGTAGGTGGGTAGGTGGGGAGCTAGGTGGGCTTTGCGGGAACAGTGTGGGTGGGTGAGAGGTTGGCTGTGGGCTCGATGGGGTAGGCTGCTATTGTGTGCCATGAGAAGGATATGGGGCCGAGTGGTCGCGTGTGGTGATGTGAGGGCATAAATGGTGAGGGAATGGGTCCGATAAAAAATCGTTTGAAGGTGTAGGGCCGAGGGCTTGAGCAAAGGGGAAGGTGGTTTCATCAAATGCGACATGGTGACAAATGATGAGTTGTTTAGATTTGAGGTCTAAATAACGGTACCTGCGATTTGTTGGTGGGTAACCAAGGAAGACACAAGGGGTGGAGTGGTTTTGAAGTTTATGGGTATTTGTTGAAGGTGCGAGTGGGTAGCAAATACAACCAAAGACACGTAAATGATCATAAAACGGTGTGGATTTGTATAAGAGTTCGGCTGGTGTTTTGTTGTGGGTGGTTTATGTTGAGTAGGTAAGTGGCAGTTTCGAGTTCAAAGTGCCAAAAATATGTGGGACGTGATGCATGGGCTAAAAGGGTACGTTTCATGTTGTTTATGGTACATATTTTTCGTTCGGCTTTGCCATTTTGTGAAGATGTGTATGGGCAGGATAGGCGGTAAAGAATGCCGTTTGTGGTGAAAAAGGTTTGAAAAGATGCGTTTACATATTCGCGACCGTTATCACATTGAAAAGTTTTAATGTGCATTCAAATTGGGTTTTAATGGTGGAGGAAAAGTTGGTGAACATAGGAAATACTTGTGTTTTATTAGTTATCAGGTATGTCAAAAAAAAAAGTTAGAGTAATCATCAAAGAACAAAACATAGTATTTATGGCCTGAAGAACTAACAATGGGGGATGTCCACACGTCACTATGAATAATGTCAAAAGGTTGCATTGTAAAATTATTAGAAGCAATAAACAGTAAACGAACACTTTTTCCAAACACACCAGACGCATACAATATTCAAAGGTTTATAAAAAACAATAGAACTAGAAGTTTTTAATGAATTTAAAGACGAACGTCCTGGATGCCCAAGACGGTGATGCCAGAGGTGAGAGGAAATAGCTGCAAAGGCGGAAGGATGAGATATTGAGGACCTGAGCACCAGAGGGTATAGATCACCGCAGCTATTGCACCGCAGGAGCAGGGTCTTGGTCTTGTAATCCTTCACAAGAAAACCAAACGGGTCAAATTCAACAGAAACAAAATTTTCGGTTGTGAACCGACGGACAGAGATATGGGTTTCAACTAGTTTAGGGGAGTAGAGGACGTTTTTAAGTATAAAGGGTGGGAAAGGCTTGGGTAGGTATTTTGTGTCCTAACCGAGCACCAGGACGGTATCACTATTACCTTCAATAATATTTTGAGACAAGCAAGAATTAGAAAAAGTGTGAAAATCACCTTGGTCATGAGACGTCGTAGAGGAAGCACAAGTGTCCATATATTGAGTTGGATCGGGCTGCTGCAGAGACATGGTATAAAGCGCCTGCTCTATGTCTGTTGGGTTGTAAGCTGCCATGTTAGCCTTATGAGGTCTCGGGCCGCAGCTGGAGGTTTTATTAGATGTAGGATATGGGAAAGGTGGACTGGGCCACATGAACTGCTGCTGGGACAGATGATAAAAGGGTTTGTTGGGCCACTGTGGTTGCTACCATGGAATGTAGAAGGAGGTGGGCCAAGAGAGATTATAGGAGTTGTAGTTGGGCTAGCGTCCAGTACCACGACCACGGTCAGAGCGACCGTGGCCACGTCCTGATCGTCCCCGAACACGACTCAAAGTGGTGTCATCATGTCGTTAGGTGGGGTTGGGGTTACGGGTGGTGGCAATCAAGGCGGTGGTGGTGGTTTTCGATGAGTGGAGTGCTTGTTCCACTTTCCTGGTTTCAACTTGAATGATTTTGGAACATGCGGTGTAAAAGTTTGGTATGCGTTCTTATTGTTGTAAGATGGTGGCAATACCCTCGTATTGTTCATTAAGCCCAGCGATGAGTTGTAACACCAGACGGTCATTAGTGACTGACTGGTGCATCAACATTGGCTAGTTGGTCAGCTAGGGTTTTTAATTCTTGGCAGTAGGCGGAAACATTAGGAAGGCTTCTAAAAGGGTGTTAGAGAATTTATGCATGAGGTGTATGGCTCAGGCACTCTTGTTATCATGGAAAAGATTTTCTATGGCGGCCCAAGCTTTAGCAGCAGTAGTGGTATTGTTAATAACCATGTGTAGGAGATCGTTGGAAACAGTGTGGTATATCATTGTAAAACAATGGCATCTAGACGTTCCCAAGAATCAAGGGTAGAGGAGTCGGTGGAGGAGGAGGAACCTTCGGGTTGGGGAGGTCGAGGAGAGAGGTGGTCATGAACAAGAAAGGCTTAATAGTGAATGTTAAATAGGGTTTCCAAAGAGGAGTATTGGGAGGATTCGATCTCCATTAATATGGGTATGAAATTTTTGATATTGTAGACGGTGGTGGCGGGGTGAATCTTGGATTCAATGGTGATAGGAGTGGTAATGACAGCTTTTGGGGATTGATCGGCCATAATGAGATGGCCGAAGAAAGAAGGAAATTGGTTGAGGAAGGGTGGCCGTAGGGGATCCGATCGAAGAAGGTGAAGAAGAGGCGATTAGGGTTTAGATTGCTGATACCATGAAAGAATAGGATCTGTGCCTTTCTCCATTGATATTGTTAAACTATAAATAATACATAGTAGGTCCGATAATTATGGACATGATAATTACAAAATAATTACATTAAATACATTCTAGATATATATCGCTATTAGTTCATTTCAACTCACTCTCAAACACACAGATCCTGCACACTCTGTTCTTTTCACTTTAATAACATAATGGAAAATTCCTAAAGGAGACTCAGAAAATCTACTTTACAAACGCGTATTTCTTACTTTTGCGGTGAACCCTTGCATTTTATGGCAAAATGTGGTTTAACTTCAAGATATACGCATGGATTTAAAGTAACAATGACAGATATAAAATAGTACATGGGATCAGATATGGTAAATAAATTGTTCTATCAAATATCATTTTTCAAACAATCGCTCTCTTTTCAATAACTTTAAGAATACCCTTGGGTTGAAACAAAAGGACAAATGAAACCCAAATGGTTTCTATCCGCGGTATTGAGGTGGTCGAACTATATTGAAATGATCTTCAACAGACATTAAAAGCATTTTCTTCTCCAGCATACCAGAAAAAATGTTTTAAACCTTGCACAACTTTTGTTGCAAGGCTGCAAAATTGAACTTGACCGAATAAAATGTACTACAAGTCCCATGTTCCCTGAGTGTCCTATTGATGGCGAGGCTAAAACCCGAGTGTTCATGTGATTAAAATGGTTGGTTTTATTGTATTTTGGATGATTATATAGCTTGAATAAGATAACTACGTAAATTCATGGATTTGCACGTTAAACATGAAAATTGAACGTGTTTTGGAGAGAATACATTAATGGAATTTAATATAATGATGGATGATATGATATATGGTCGAAAGACGAAGACGTAGCCGCAAACGGTGAAGAAAACAGAGTTGGAATGCAAAAGTTAGGACAAAAACAAGTTTTGTTAGAAATCTGTCAGAGTAGCCTACGCCTGAGGAGTAGGCTATGCTAGATAATAGCAACATAAATAGAAGCTGTCAGAGTAGGCTATGCGGGGAGGGGGGGGGGAGTAGCCTACGCTCGGCCTGTTACGGGATTCATTCAAAAGTCACGAAAATTAGGGTTTGAAAACTACTTTTCATTCTACTCAAAGAGAGACGATTCTAGGTGATCAAGGGAGCAATCTTCAGGCTTTCTCCACCATTCCAAATCTTCTAATTCATCCACAATCATCAAACATGCAATTCCTAACGAAGATTGAGATCAAATCAAGAGCATGAGTGGCTCATCTTTTCGTGGTTTCCTCAAGGTGGACGATTCTTGTAAGTGGATGATTGTTTTTAGTTTTTCTTTGTATTTGAGATTAGCAATCTAAGCATTCGATGCTTTTTGCTTAGTGATTTATTAGTGTGCTTGTAAACGGTTGATTTTTATCTAAAACCTAGTTTTGATTCTTTGAATTCCTGAGAGTTCTAGTAATTGGGATATATTAGATAGGGATTGGGTTTGGTAATCTTCAATTGATAACCATGTGATACCTTTCTTTATTTTGCAATCAAAGTACTTAGTTCTCGTTTATCACAATCAACTAATTAATTATCTTATTCATGTCTATGTGATTATCTCAATAAAAACTAATTACTTGAAGCCACTTTGAATTCAAAACCTAGAGGAATCACCTTTTCTCCGATTGTTTGAATCTTAATTTTTAGTTTGTTTTCACAATCACTCTCAAACAACCGAATCTTAGTTTTCTTGCAACTAGTTAATTAGTTATAAATTATGTAAACCAAACACTTTTCACAGCACTCCTCGTGTTTCGACACCTGACTTACCATATCTAATAAGGTAACAAGGAACTGATTTTAAATCTTATTTTTGACTGACCCTTCGACATCGGTCAAATTTTGGCGCCGTTGCCGGGAGTCGTGTGCAAAGTGTTCATTTTTCTTAATTTAATAATAAAAAAAATCCAAAAACCCAAAAATACTTATTTTCTGTTTGTTTAGTTTATTGTTCTGTACTACGCTCGGTTTTCTTGTTTGTTTTGTGCAGGTAACTCTTTAGTTGCATGCATCATACAAGACACTCAGAGAACTCATCTCCGTTAGTGTTCGTTCCAGAGGTTGAGAAAATAGCTCGGCAGAACCGAGTACTTCATAGAGAGAAAAAAATCTTACACTCACCAGTTTCGCAATTCAAATCTATGGAGAACATTGACTTAACCACTGAACCAATGTCCCAACCACAGTTTTCACTCTCTCAAAACTATCCATCACCCAATACCTTTGCCACTTCTGAACCGCCAACACAATCCAGTACCCAATCATCACAAATTCCACCATTCCCAAAATTTGATAACCTTCCACCATCACATTCATAAACATCGTCTTTACCAAAACGAACTACAACTCACACTTCTCCAATAACCTCTCTCCCAAACTTTGAGAGATTCAATCCACAACAAGGCCAATCTTCGGCACAAGAACCAATTTTCACCCCAAAACCTGTGACCAGACACTCTTCACCTTATGTGAAAGTGATTTCTGATGATAACAACCTGAACCAAGCTGATACAGAATTCCCACAGACTTCTGCAACTCAATATCCATCGTTTCAACCACCATCATTTAGCTTCAGTCAAAGAATGAATCAAGGTAACTACGAGTATGATGATGGGGATTTTGATGGGGATTAAAGAGATCATGGGACATATCAATTGGCGAGGCCACAAAATTTGAGTCATCAAGGGTACCCTCAGTTTAATCCTGCACCTCAAGGGTATCAAGCATTCCCAAAAGTTCCAGTTCACCCTGCACCTCGACAGCAACCAATGGTGAATCAACCTTTGAGACCTAACCCAAGGAATGCGATACCTCTAGCTAATAATCAAGCAGGCATTCTGAGGAGATTTGAGAGAGGCCTGGTGAGAGGGATTGAGAGCCATTTCTGACCTGCTATAGTTCACAATCCATCAGTAGTAGTTATTCCACAATTGCATGGCAGGTCGTCTGAAGTGCGATCACATGCAATCCAGAGTTTGCCTAAATATCATGGGTTAGTGACGGAGGAGCCGTATATGCATCTTGGGGCTTATGATGCAAGATGCAACACAATTGGGGGACAAGGGTTTACACAAGATGAAGTGAAGTTGGTCCTCTTTCAATTCACTCTCGAAGATAAAGCACAACAATGGTTCTAATCCTTACCTTCAGCCTATATCCGTACTTGGTTGGAAATGCAACAACAGTTCCTTGATGAGTTTTACACAAGCCAACGAACCAATAATTGTAGAAAGAACATCAGGAATTTTTCTCAGCAGCCAGGTGAGCTCTTTCATGAAGCGCTTACTCGATTCAAGATGATGATCAACAACAGCCCACATCATGAAATCTAGCTGTGGGAGTTGATCAATTCATTTTATGAGGGACTACACTACGAGGACCAAGCTGCGTTAGATTCTATTTCAAATGGTAATGTTGGCACTAACGATGAACTTGTTGATTGGTAGTACCTCGAGAGGAGAGCTAAGAAAACAAAGAGGAAGGCACAATCTTCGAGAAGGTCAAGGCAATCAACAGTAAAAGCTGTAAGTGGGGGTAGTACAGGTTATGTTGAGAGGATAGCTAGGTTAGAATATCATATAGCTAACCTTGGAGATAGTGGTCAGCCCATGTGTGGGCATTGTGGGGATGTAGGGCACATAGCTGATAGTTTCCCTAGTATAGTTGGTGGGATGGATGTGGTGAACCAAATACAAGGGGAAATAGGAATTCGTCGAAATGAACTCGAATAATTATCACCCAGGTCTTAGGAATCACCCAAATTTTAGTTATGGGGGTAGTAGTGGGGGTTACCAAAAAGGTGGTCAGTCTTTTGAGACATCAGGTAGTGAATTTGTGGGGTGATGGAGATGTTGAAATTGATTCAACAGGATTTGTAGGCCATCAAACAGAAAGGTGAGGTATGTGATAAAACTATTCAGGCTTTAACTACGCAGGTTGGGCAGTTAGCTGGAGATGTGGCAGAGATCAAGAAGGCGAACAGGAAGCTACCGAGTGATACTTAGGTTAATCCGGGACATCAATCATCATCAAATACGCGGAATGTGCGGATCAATGTGGTAAGTTTTCTGTCTAGTTCTAAAGATTGTGATGGTAAACAGGATCTGATTTCACAAGCGATACATAAAAATTTAAAAAAAAAAATATTTTGTGAAAAATTTTTGAGTGAAAATCCCACTATAGCTGAGGATAAGTGTGGGGAAGTTAAACCTGCCCCATTCCCTCTGGCTATAGTGGAACAAAAAAAACATCAATTTTGAGAGAAAACCCACTAAAGGGTGAAAAATGGGAAGAGTTTGTTAAAGTAAAAATCAATCGACCATTACTTGATGTTTTAAAAGAAGATCCTGTTCATGCTGAGAGTTTGAAGGAATTGAGTACCCAAAACCGACACAATAGGCTGCCAATACCGTTTGATTTATTAGTAAATGTTCGTGCCGCGTTATTGGGTACGTGTCCACTGAAACTCCAAGACCCAGGAACGCCTTTAATTCCAATACAGGTTGGAGAACTTAAAATTGACAGGGCGTTGTTGGATCTTGGGGCGTGTGCTAGCATTCTTCCATGGTGTATCTATGACCATTACGATTTTGGTCCGCTGAAACAGGTTGACATCACTATGGTGTTGGCAAATCAAAAACCAATACGTCCTAGGGGAATGCTAACGGATGTTATAGTCAAGGTGGAGGATTGTTTTTACCCGGTGGATTTTTTGGTAATGGATTGTGTTTCTAATAAAAAGAGACCTAACCCATGGTTATATTGGGTAGACCGTTCTTAGCAACTGCACACGCTGTGAATGATTGTGCTAACGGGACGGTAAATATGAGGTTTGGGGAAAGGACACTGAGTTTGAATGTGCTTTCAAGTTTAACTGACCCAAACGCTGAGGAAGAGTGTTTCATGGTTGACAGGATTGAAGAAGCTAGAGTCAAGAAGGGTAATAAGAAGAAGAAGAAGAAGAAGAAGAAGAACGTCAAGAAACGAACTAAGGTCAACCAGGAGGGCACGAGAGCAAGAGCTCCTGATCATAATTATGGAATGTCTAAGCCATCACCACAGGGATGGAGAGGATGCATGCTTAGCGGTTGAGGGATGCAAGCATCCCACTCGCGCACCATGATTAAGAACACCAGGTAAAGTCAGGCTGAAGACTATAAATTTAGCGCTACCGGGAGGTAGCCCGGAATTTTCTTTATTTTATTGTTTTTGTTTACTTCTTTATTTGTTTGTTGGTGTGTTTTTGTTTTGGTGGTTGTTTGTCAAGTAACTATTCATTGCAGGTGGTTGTTAATAGTTACATATGTTGAGATTGGTGGTTGGGAAAGAATTAGGTAAACACTAAAAGCACCATATATTGGGGACAATGTATCCAAAGTGTGGGGATGGGGTGACCCTAAGGAAAGTTAAAGTGGAATCACTTACTTTGCATGAAAAATTGGGAAATTTTGAAAATTTGAAAAATGTAATGAAAAATTTTCTTGCAAATTGTCACCCTTTTTACTTGATCAGGCACAAAAGCCGAATTTTCAGTCACCAAAGAGTCTATTGCCGAGTATGAAAAAACCGAGATCCTTAATCATGGTTGTCCCTTTAAGTTTCATGAGAGTATTTCTGGCGAGTGTTTTAGTGAAAATTGAAAAGAGATGTCTAACTAGGGGTAACATGCTCTTAGGAATTGCATATGCTACATGTCGGCAACACATTTCCCTACTTTGTGAGATCTTGAGTCTGCTAGATGCTAAATTGATATAATTGTTTCATTTGTTGAGAGTAGGTCAAATGTTTCTTTGTTGCAGAATTTTTGTAATTTGATACATGCTAAAGCTGTAGGCAACACGTGCACATAGATGAGAAAGGCAATTTAGGAGCCCATTTGTATGTTTGATACACATGTTAGTTGTTTTGTGTTGACCCGTTTGCCCAAACTCACCATTAGTAACCCATGTTGAGCCTAGACCTTTCATTTGTTAAACCTACACTATTACCTAAATCGACCCGTTTACCTTTGTTGAATAAAAATGATGACATCCATTGTGTTTCATGTTATGTTTATGTGTTATAGTTATATTCAGTGTTGAAAAAAAAAGAAAAAAACAGAGAAAAATCAAAAGAAAAATGAAAAAATAGATGTGATTGTTATGGGTTAAATGTGCCCAAGTTTGTTTGTTATTGTGATTCGTGAATAAGGATGGTCATTCAATTGTGTTGAAACCTTTTATTTTAAGCCACTTGTTAGCCAAATCATTCCTGCCTTGTCCCTAAGCCCAAAACTCGTAAGACCTTTCGATGTGTGCATAGTTTATAGCTTATGTGTGATTGTTATACAAACATATGATAACAAAGTACATTCTTGGTTTTTTGAGTGATATATACTAGCGCATTACACGCTAGACCAGAAATAAACCGAGTGGAGCGAACATTGTGAGGGTTGTGTAGCGTATGTGTATGATAATAAGCATGTTAGGTTTGGTTAGGCAAGTCTTGTTTTGAAAATGTGCAACACTTTCTTGCCAGTTTGTCAACCTCAATTGTGTCAGTCTATGGGACGGGCATGATTGGGGATCTTGGATAATTAACAGGTCAAGGAATTTGAGGTGGTTTGTTAATGAGGTGAGTCATGTTTTGAGATAGTTTGATTGGGGACAATCCATGGAAAGTGTGGGAATGTGATGGAGAGGCTAAAACCTGAGTGTTAATGTGACTAAAATGGTTGGTTTTATTGTATTTTGGATGATTATATAGCTTGAATAAGATAACTATGCAAATTCATGGATTTGAAGGTTAAACATGAAGATTGAACATGTTTTGGAGAGAGTACAAGATTGGAATTTAATAGTATGATGGATGATATGATAGATGGTCGAAAGATGAAGACGTAGCCGCAAACGGTGAAGAAAACGGAGTTGGAATGCAAAAGTTAGGACAAAAACAAGTTTTGTTAGAAATCTGCCACTGAGGAGTAGGCTATGCTAGATAACAGCAACATAAATAGAAGCTCTCAGAGAAGGCTACGCGGGGGGAGTAGCCTACGCTCGGCCTGTTACGGGATTCCTTCAAAAGTCACGAAAATTAAGGTTTTGAAAACTACTTTTCATTCTACTCAAGGAGAGGCGATTCTAGGTGATCAATGGAGCAATCTTCAGGCTTTCTCCACCATTCCAAAGCTTCTAATTCATCCACAATCATCAAACATGCAATTCCTAACCAAGATTGAAGATCAAATCAAGAACAAGAGTGGCTAATCTTTTCGTGGTTTCCTCCGGGTGGAGGATTCTTGTAAGTGGATGATTGTTTTTAGTTTTTCTTTATATTTGAGATTAGCAATAAGCATTCGATGCTTTTTGCTTAGTGATTTATTAGTTTGATTGTAAACGGTTGATTTTTATCTAAAACCTAGTTTTGATTCTTTCAATTCCCAAGAGTTCTAGTAATTGGGATATATTAGATACCGATTGGGTTTGGGTTTGGTCATCTTCAATTGATAACCATGTGATAACCTTTCGTTGTTTTGCAATCAAAGTACTTAGTCCTCGTTTATCACAATCAACTAATTAATTATCTTAATCATGTCTATGTGATTATCTCAATAAAAACTAATTACTTGAAGCTACTTTGAATTCAAAACCTGGAGGAATCACCTTTTCTCCAATTGTCTATATCCTAATTTTTAGTTTGTTTTCAAATCACTCTCAAACAACCGAATCTTACTTTTCTTGCAACTAGTTAATTAGTAATAAATTAAGTAAACCAAACACTTTCCACAACATTCCTCGTGGTTCGACAACTGACTTATCTTATCTAATAAGGTAACAAGGAACTGATTTTAAATCTTATTTTTGACTGACCCTTCGATATCGGTCAGCTATTCACTCACACCGGGAAAATTTGCAAGAAGAGAAACAAAAAGAGGCGTATGCAGCGATCAATCATGAGTGACAAAAATAAGATTATCTTAATCATTATTATGAAGCCATTATACAAACACTTGAGCTTAACTCACTCGAAAAATGCAAAGACTTCTTAAATTTATTGGATGATTTGGAGTTCACCCATATAAATACTGAACAACATTAAGAATCAATTTCAGGGAGATGGATTGGTGACATGGTTTCTATAAGTGTACTTGTTGAAGCACGACAACCGACCAATACAATCAATGATGAGTGATGATAAGGAGGTTGAATTATTTGATCTATATTTGGTGGTACAACAAGGAGGACAAATAAGTGTGACTGCACAAAAATTACTGGACAGTGGTGGCGCAGGGATTTGAATTATAATTATGACGAAGGACACATGATGCAGGCTATCTACGCAACCTATCATGATGTTCTAGAATGTAGCTTTCGATTTTACAAATTACAACCAGAAGAGAATGAGAAGAAAAACAAGGTCCATATACCACGAAGATCTTAGTAAATATTATGCTCTTTACATGGGAAGTGACTTGCATGGGGAGAAAAGATTAGTAAAAAAAATGATTTGAGTTCAGAAATGCGGTAAAGCCACTAGAGGAGGCAAAGAAGACTCTTCCTAATACAAATTAAGTTTACGGGAGTACGTTAAATTGTTGATCAATTCTTTAAACATAATACATAAACATAAATAAGTTAATTGAATATGTACCTTATTAGTCAGTAACCACTGAGAGGGAATACTTCATGATCTTGAGGATGATCGGGTTCCCGTTTAGGGTGTACAGTTAGGATGGCTAAGGAGATCAGGGTTCTCAGTTTTAGATAGGAGAGAGGAGGCACTTAAGGTTTAGATTAGTGGTGTTTCATTAGCCATTAAGCTCTCCTAATAATCTCTATATATACACCCAAGGGGAAACCCTATTTAATGGTTCATTAAGGGTAATTACGTCCATCACATAAAGACCAGTTAAACCAATAGGGGTATATAGGTCATTGATCATTTATTAGATAAATGATTATAAGGGCCACATAATAGAATATATTAATATATTCTTACATTCTCCCACTTGGCCGAGTAATCATTTATTATGAGCATTAGATAAGCCTGATCAGGAGTTAACACTCATTTTAGTTTTAAACCCAAAAATGTAGCAGAGAAATACAGTCCTTGATTCAGTTATTCAACTCAGGACCCCCATTAATCATACTACACCGCAAATTTAAAACTTAACATTAGGATCATGACAAGTAAGCCCTTAACGTTAATTTGTATAATTAGTGTCTATACGTCCTTAGGCATGCATGAACGTATTTAGAGACAAACAAATATCAAACGAATGAGGAGTAATTAATCATTAGTCATTCATAGTGCAATATGCAGTTGTACATGGTCATTAGTAAAACCCATCTCTATTATAGGCCCTTAGAGATACTTATGGGTGATAGACCTTTAGTTATTGGATCCATAAGCATATCATGAATGAATTCGATACAAAGAATTAGTTTCCTCTACTTGTTCATAAAATAAGTGAACAATCAATTTCGTATCGAATTTCTAATGCAGCTCCGCTCGAACTGTTACGGTTCGAGAAAACAGGGTAGCTGACTTTATCACAGTAAGTCTTCAATATAGAATTTAAATGGAGTTATTAAATTATGAGTCTACTGATAAAATTCCAACAACATTTAGTGACTGTTGCGTTGTGATAAGCAACATATTATGTCGTAATTCCTTAGGTTGTTGTTAACAGTTCATTATGACTCCTCCATGAGATAAGTTTTGTCAGCGAAATAAGGATATATCCCGAAGTTGACATATTGTTTTCTTTGAATACAACAAAGTTGGAATAAGAGTATGCAACAATTTTAAGTTCTCACTTCTTCTTTAAATTATAGTCTCTCGTTTCTTAGAGATATTGTAATATTTTATTAGATGCTTCACAATAATCTAGATGAGTCTAGTGTTCAGCAACATGAGCAATATCCAAACGAGTATAGATTTAAACTTACATAAGGCTTCTAATTAATGAAGCATAAGGTAATAATCTCATTTATCCTATTAGCCTCTAAAGGAGAGCAATGTTGTATGTTACATGTGTAAGGACCCGCTTAGAGACGAAACTAATGTCTCGTTGAGTCTATCTCGGTGAATTTTGATTCCTATAACATAAGAGGTATCTCCGAGATTCATTATGTCAAAGTATGTGCGAACAATGATTTGACTAACGTAACATATACTTGTCAAAAGAATGTCTTCTATATAAGGACAAGTTTGCATTAGTTGCTCCCACTTATCTTGAGGTAGGTTTATTAATCCACTTGGTACTTGATGAAAAGAATTTCATTGTAATTTCATCATGTTTAAATGCTTGCATCAACCCATACATGGATTTCATTGACTTACAAACTAAGTGTTCTTGACCTTAAGTTTAGAACTTTCAGGTTATTTTATGAACATGTAGGTCAACCTTAGGGAAAGTTGTCTAATGTCCATCTAATGTAGCTCTTAAATTATTATTAGCTACTAGAACGGTAATGATCCTCAAAGATACCTTTTTCAAGACAAGTAAGAAGGTTCTTTGATAATTTATTCCCTCTTGAGTATAACCCTCAGCAATCAATCATACTTTTAGTGTGATAACGTTTCCATTCAGATTTAGTTTAGTTATGAACACCCTTAGGTAATTCAACCAAATCCAAACGTTATTCTAATTCATGGAATCAAAGCTTGTTAATAATAACTTTATCCCATTTAGAAGATTTAATTGATGCCAGTGATATAATTAGAAGAGGTAGGATCAGTAAACTTTCCAAACATCCATTTTAGCTTTAGTCAGGTAAGGTACTTAATCATCAAAGTTAGTAGGCCTTTAGACCTAGATGACCTCCTGAGTTAACTATTGGGTTTATTAGGATACATATGCAATTTTATGAATTAGCTCTTGCTTAGGTGCTTTCATTCTCAGGTAAATAAGGAGCAATATTAGTTTCTAAGTGTATAAGAGTTGGTGCAGTATGGTGTACAAGAGGTGTAATTGGAGCTAAATTCGGAGTAGAATTTAATGAGTCTCTCCCCCCGCCTCTTGTACTTCTAGCAAGTCATGGTAAGGACTTTTACTGCTCCCACTAAACTTAGAAATCTTTAGGAACTTAGCATGCATAAGGTCTAAGATTGGAAGACCAATAGATTCTAATAGAGAAACAAGACAATGATGTTTATGTTAGTTTCTCTTATTGAGGATTACTTTAGTTTTGGTAAGAAATCTAAGTTCTTCCCATAGTTAGACATCAATGAAACTTTATTAGGAGTATCATTATATTCTAAGGAGACAAGTTGTGATGGAGCAGTGTCATATACAAGAGGTGTAATTTGAGATAAGATCAAAATTGTCACTTCCCCCACCTCTTGCAACTTTTGCAAGTTATAATGAGGACACTTAATACTCCCCCTGATCTTTTAGGTCTCTAGGAACTCCATATGATAAGTTTTAGCGATGCATGTGAATGGGAATATTTCATATATTTTAAACTTGATTTCCTTGTTGTCCAGAATTCGTAAGAAATTTTAAGGACATATTTAGAAGGAAACCTTTTAAGTATATGAATTGATTTCTTGAAGACTTAGGTCCATATGAAACATATTAGATACAAGTCGACATTTTTCTAAGCTCCACTAATGTCAGGTAATTATACCATGTGATGGAAACCCATTTATTCCTTCTGCCATTTTAAATTTTAGGACATTTAACACATGCTTTAAAGTCACTAAGAATGAGTATTGATAACAAATCATCCTTCATTAACCTATTCATGATTGCTCATGAAAATTTTTGGTCTCAATGGATGAAGTGTATATGTCTCATTATCCTTTGTTAAATTTTCATTTTCATGATAACAAAGTTGTGAAAATGTGTGTATCCTCTTGTTCTATCTTATAAGGTTTCTGTTCAGATAATGACAACAAATAATATGAGAGTTTAAGTTAATATAGACATTGTTTTGGTCATAAAACTCATAACTGTCAAAGTTTGGCTTTAGTGTTGATACTAAAATTCTGAGTAATATCCAGAATATCGTAAGGTATCATAAAGCCTAATACAAAGATCAGTTATTAATGGTTCTTTCAACCTTAACAATAAATTCGCCACTTACTCCCATCTTAAGTATTTGTTGAAATCTGGTAAGGAAACGAATAGAACTACAACAATCATGTGTTAATTGGAACATTTATATTTGTGGAGTCAAATATCATTGATTTTCTACTACTTAACTTAGCCAGCTGTTTCCTTGGCTTATGGATTTGTCTCATTAATTATGCCTAGTCTAATGGCATAGTTTTGCAGTAAGACATCCTCTTGGAAAACTTAGAGCTAGAAGCAGTACTTGTATTTGTTTCCGGACTTTAAAACTATCCTCTCTATTGTAAGTTATCTTCCATTTTTAAATTTTAGTGGTAGTAAGGTGAATAACATCTGATTTTTTCAGTTTTAGGCATTTCTTTTCCTGTACGTATGTTGCTATCAACACACTCATTTTCCTTTGGTACTTCTGAGTGTTGTAGTTGATTCATAAGGCATCCAATCGTACTAATGGAAAAGTTATTTTATAACGCACTGAAAAATCTTTAGCGATTCCATGAATAAGCCCTTAGTTTGATAGGCCATGTTTTTCAATATTATGATGTATTCACGCATGTCGCCAAACTTTTTATTTGAATTGGATTTATTGCATGCTTCTTTAAGAGTTCTTTTGATTCTTCCATAGAAACAAAATTAGTCTTAGGAATTTTAGAATCTTTAACTGCTTCCCTGATAGCAATCATTAATTTGAGTTCTTGATTACCATAAGTGACATTATATTTGACTTATCCCACTTCTTAATGAAAATAAATTTTAGTTTGTTAGAAATTTAGCAGGAGTGTCATGTCTTAAGGGATAATCAAGACTCAATAAGAGCAAATCATAGTAAGTTTTGGAATAAGAGTGGATTAGTTAGTTTGAGATATGACCTTTTAGAAGAACTTTAGAGTGATTTATGTTATGGGATATTCAAGTAAGGCAGACACAAATTTGGATCATTATATTAATGAAGGATCATTAATATGTGAGGATCATTGTTTTGATGAAGATGTGATAACATCTATTATAAACACCAAAATATAATAGATTAATTAGAAGTTCTGCTTAAAATAATAGCACATCACCTTTGGGCAGAAGTGAAATCATTTAAGCATGGAGTGCAATTAAGTGTAGCACATCACCTTTGGGCAGAAGTGGGACACTTAATTTATTAGGCACAATTTAGTTTTGCAGGGTACGAATGTAACACATCATCTTTGGACAGAAGTGAGACATTCATGTTAATTAGGCAAAACTAATTTGGTATGCTTAGTTAGACTTAGATAACTATATTAAGGTAGCACATCACCTTTGGGCAGAAGTGGGACCTTTTAAGTGTTATCAAAAGTGAAGCAAAACATTTTTTGATTTAGGTTTTGAAAACATATTAGTTAAGGTTTTTCAAAACGAATAAACTTATTAATAGCAACCCCCAGAAAATTTTAGATTACCAGTTCTCGGGAAAGTAGGTTTAGTTCCCGGGAAAAGAAGTTCTCGAGAAAAATAGTTAGTTCTCGCAAACAAGGAAGTTCTCGAGAAAATGGTTAGTTCTCGAACTTGTCATAGTTCTTGGTAACAATTGAGTTCTCGGTAGAGATTAGGTTCTCGGAAAAGCAATTAGTTCCCGAAAACAACAAGGAGGTTTTCGAGAAAATAATTAGTTCTCGACCTTGTTCCTAGTTCTTGGAAAATTTACTAGTTCGCGGATGGCCTTAGGTTCTCGGAAAATTAGTTAGGTTCTCGGTTAACATGTTAGTTCTCGAATTCCTGAGAGTTCTCATATTCAGTAATGGTTTTCGGAATCAGTAATGGTTCTCGAATTTAGTAAGAGTTCTCGGATTTAGGTTTAGGTTCTCGAATTTTAGGTTTTCGAAAACAGAAAACCGAGAACTGTTGGTTCTAAAACTTGAATCCGAAAACCTGTATGAGAACAATCTTTCGAAAAAGTTAATCCGAGAACAATTGAATGCGAGAACCTTAATCTCATTAGTGCTACAATTTAGGGATTTTAGAAAATCCGTTTCAATTAATTTTGGGATTTCAGTATATCTCCAAAAGATTTCAAAAATTATGATAGCCTTTTAATTTAAAACTTGGAGATTAAGTTACTCCCAAAATTTTAGGAAACGGATTTTAATCCTAGGTATAACCAACTTATACTAATTTTCATCAAAATTAGGATGAAAATCATGAACAGTTCTAAGAACATTCAGAAACCGTTCTTGACTTAATTATAAGATTTATTATTAAAGTTTCGATTAATAAATCAAAATATTTTGATAAATCAAAATATTTTAATAAATCAAAGTTTTAGAAACTTTCTGTGACAAGTAAGTCGATTTGCCGTCATTAATTATAAGATGAAAACATTATTTCTTGATTCACAGTGGCAAAATCAATATGAACACAATTATTTTTTATTTTTTATTTTTTTATTTTTTTGAAACTCACGAAAAATTTGCACATTACTGTTCAGTCCAATTTTTCATAAGGGTGTTTTAGGAATCAAAAATTGCGATATCAATATGAAAACAATTAATTGATTCTCTTTGATTCCAAAATAGTGTTCACTGTTCAGTCCATTTTTTTCGTGAAATCAATATTAGCCATGAATCATTATATGATTTATTATTTACGATTTAATTATGCAAAGCGAATTAGAATTGATGTAATCAACATATGCTCTGATACCACATGTTGATCAATTCTTTAAAATAATACATAAACATAAATAAGTTAATTGAATATGTACCTTATTAGTCAGTAACTACTGAGAGGGAATACTTCATGATCTTGAGGATGATCGGGTTCCCGTTTAGGGTGTACAGTTAGGATGGCTAAGGAGATCAGGGATCTCAGTTTTTAGAGAGGAGAGAGGAGGCACTTAAGGTTTAGATTAGTGGTGTTTCATTAGCCATTAAGCTCTCCTAATAATCTCTATATATACACCCAAGGGGAAACCCTATTTAATGGTTCATTAAGGGTAATTACGTCCATCACATAAAGACCAGTTAAACCAATAGGGGTATATAGGTCATTGATCATTTATTAGATAAATGTTTATAAGGGCCACATAATAGAATATATTAATATATTCTTACATAAATCTTATAAACTTAATGTGTTTTTATATGTCGACAAAAGATCGAATACAAACAACTTTTTCGTACGAACTGTACGAATTGAAGGAAAAAACACGCGGTGCCGTTTATAACTAGAGTAATTATATAATTACTCTAGTTATAAATGGCACCGCGTGTTTTTTCCTTCAATTCGTACAGTTCGTACGAAAAAGTTGTTTGTACGTGAACTTAACCCTATATATGTATTACTAGTAGGGATGCCCGCGCGTTGCTGCGGGTGTGTATGTTTTGTTGCTTCGTAGCTGTTTTTCGGGTTTATGGTGTGTGCGCGTTTGGCGTTGTGGATGAGTCGTTACGGTGACGTGATATAAATCAACTAAAAGTCTATAGCTACATAGTAAAAGTTTCACAATCTAGCAAGTTTAATAGACACGTCCATAATGTGCAAAATGAAAAACTACTAAAGCAAAATGAAAAACCACCATAACGTGCAAATGACATATTTTAAATTGAGATTTAAAGTCGACATCATACCCTTTGTATGTTAATGTTTTATGTGTTTGGTTCTCTTTTTGGTATAAAAACGTGCATTGTTTGATCCAAAGCTTGACTACTCGGTGCATATAAAACACGGTGTTTTTCTCAACAGCTATGTGGGTTAAAAGGTTGCCTCAATTGTTGCTATGAATAAATAGTGAATAGAATAAAACCTGCTAACCTTCAAGTGGTTATACGGTAGCAAGTGCTTGAGTTTCTCTAGTAGTTTTTTTCTCGAATCCAACTTCCACCAATTTTCACAGTTAACCCACTAATAACTACCAGAGTTTTAAAGTGACCAGCGTGAGTGAGATCCTATTAGTTGACTAATAACATATTCTCACAACAAAAAGAAATTACATCTATCATTCAACATTAAGCCAGCCAGTGAGATTAGACTTTAAACTCAAGTTGCCAAAAGAAAAAGTCTTACAAGGTCACATAAAAATATTTATTATAAGAATTATCAAGAGATAGAGTAGCTAAAACAAATCTTAAAACAACACTAAGACAAATAGGTTAAGGAATTTACATGGACAGATGCTATTCTGCATCCTAAGAATCGCATTAACGATCTACTTGGGACTTTGTGTTGATAATGTTAACAATAGGAAGAGGAAATATAATTAGTTTGTTGCAGGGTTACTTTAACGCTGACGGTTGAGCATTGTAGTATGGCGACTATAATTGGGCTTTGTTTGCGGGTTAAACTTATGCGCAGCCTGCCTTCTCGTTTCAAGGTATTGATTGCTACTGCTCTGTTTGAAAACTTTGCGAGACGACAGGTGAAACGAGTTGCCTAAAATGTTGTATATTGAACTGGTTATAATTTTTAAGTATGTCAAGGTTTGGTATAGGAGCTACTAATTAATATTATGAGGTTATCTCTTAAGAATTTAATTTTATAAATTGTTAAGGTGTCATAAGTTCTATTTGCATGCAGATATGATCATGATGAATCCTTTTGAACTTTCTGGCCTTTCGGTATTCTTGTGCTAAAGTTAGAAAATGTTGGTTTCTTTAGGTTGACATAAAGGTGGCTCATGGGGCTCATGCAACTGAAGATGCAGGTCTGTCCTATTTCCCTTCCTTTCTACCAGTTTAAACAGTAAGTAAGTATGGGTCGACTTGACCCACTAACACCTCATGTAGATCATTTTAGACACGAACCCGAGTTGTACACTGCTCAGCTCTCACAGTTCCTCAACGACTATGTGCTTGATTCTTGGATACGTAATTGAAATACCATTAACCCCGACTATTTGACCAGAACACTGATTCTTCTATTCTACATTATAACATTGATGACAGTCTGACATATTTTTTGGCCTTGAATACTTGAATATAGACGAAGGATAATAGTTTTCATCTTTCGGCACTTACCTTTGAATCAAATTCTTTATGTTATATGGAATTATGATGTTAATATGAGTCGTTTGAGTCTGATATCAGTACTT
>JAUTDX010003114.1:0-45974 GCA_030844895.1 Ambrosia x helenae
GTATGGAGTCGTCTTAAATTGAATAATCTATATTATATTTTATATTACATTATTAAAGATACTGGAGGGATAAAGTAGTAATTTTACAGGGTTTTTAAGATGGCAGCTAAAAGGTCATAGTGTAAACCATAATCTTTCCTTTATCGTTCCATTTATGCCCCTCTTCTTCATTCCACACTTACTCTTCAGTGCTGTCTTCCTATCGTAATCTGCTTTCATGAAACACCCCATTCAATTCTTCCAATCGGTTATAGAATTTGCTTTCAATACCCCATTCAAGTCTGAAACACCCAATTCAATGCTCCCTTACTTCATGAAACACCCCCATTTAATTCTTCCAACCGGTTATGATTTGTACTTTCAATAACATTATATAGCAGCTTACATCTTTCATGTATCCCACTCAATGCTCCAATGTGAAACCCTGCTTCTTGAGACAACCAATTCAATGGTTTTATAGTAACTGTGGTTCTTGAAACACCCAATTCAATGCTCCCATCGGTTAGGAATTTAGGATATATTTATCATGCTGAACCCTCCAAGTCGATTACCCTCAGTGCCGTCCACAACAAGCAGTACGATAATCAAAACATCCTATCTCATAAAATGTTATTTTTATTGATACTTTTGGATTTGTGGATTTTTAGACTTTGGATTTGCCGGTTTGTGAATGTTGATATATTTGCCTTATTTGTATAGAAATAGGTTCATAATTTACATTGTGCTCATGTTAGATACATGAAAGATGTAAGCTGCTATATAAACTAAAACAATATGTGCATCTTAGGCTGTTTATTTTTTTAATATCGCTGCTACTTAAAAGAAAGTTAAGGACGTAATGTAGCATGCGGTTTGATTCTAAAACCTACTAACTCTAAAAAAGTCCACCATCTTTAAAAAATATATGTGTAGACATTAATATTGCTTGTCTTCAAGTGTGTGTATGTGTTAATATTATACCTAATATATCACTTTTGGGATGCTTTAAACTTTATATTTGAATATCTAAAGTTATGTGTCGATTTGGGTTAAGCACTATTCCTTGTGGGTGAAAATAACATTGTTAAAATTAAAAATAAAGTCAAGGAGAGAGGATGTTTTGATTCTAAAAGCTAAATAGCTAATGAGTAAGTATCATTTAAAATATAGGTTTTTCCTTAGCCAACAATTGTCATGCTAAAATGTGTGCATAGTTTTGCCAGCGTCACCATAATGTTTTACATCTCATTGTAGGATGCCTATTAAAAAGTGTTACAAATAACCCAATGATAATTTCATGCCCATGAATGTTTTATAATAAAGTCAAACAGTATTACTGTAACCACTATTAGTACAAAAATATATCAGTTGATACGATTAACCCACACGTTGTATTGACCCCTCCATCTTGACAGTTTTGTTACGCATGCCGAATGGAGCTGCCGAAAGTTGGTTCTCAGATGTTGTTGATGAGGTTAGTGGCAATATTTTAATCTTTAAAAAAATAAGTAATTTATATGATGGTTATACAAGATTTTTTTGTTAATGTTCTGAAGTGAAGCCTAAAAATTAACAATAAAGCATCCGGAATCTTTGCATCTTATGTGGACGATCACCACACCGCTGAATCTGATAATGACATCAAAGGACTGTATGAATTATGATTCTGTTGTGCATTGTGCAATGATGGCGGTGATGTTCTCCCCACTTCCTTTGTAGGACCTGCTAATTGGTACTTGGAATATAACCTCTGTACTCGCAGTCCAATGTTTTTACTACTATTTAAAACAAACATCAGGCATCCACATACTGCTAGGTCTGGTTGATTATTGTTATTTCGTTAATACTCAGATTTAGAAGTTATGAATTAAAAACACACTTGTTTGACCCATTTTATATTGATGCTCTTTTGTTATATTTTAAATTTGAAATAAAAAAATGAGTTTAATTTATGACTTAGAGCACATTCAAAAGATAAGCTATAAATCAAAAGGGTTAACGGGCCAGGCAGCGAACCAATCCGGTCAATCCAAACACATCCTGTTAGCTAAAAGTGAGTTCGTGTTAGATCCGTTTCGTATAAGAAATTCACACCCTTGTTGTTAACTCATTTTGAGTTTAGTTTTTTTTTTTGTTTTACTCGTTTGACCGATGGAATATGACCTATTAGAATAAATTGGTCAAAACTGACAATTCCTTGAAATTCAAGTCCGGTCATCTTTTCCTACCTCTAAAGCTGCATTACAGAAAATTAATGACCTCACCTATTGGATAACATGACCAGGGACTAATGGTTGGGACACATCCACCTTGGGTGGACTAGATTCCATAGGATCTGAGCTCACACACACGAAAGGTAGATCCGATTCGCAGCAACCTTTAAGTTGAGTGCGAATGGACAAAACAATCCTACAAGCAACAGTCGGGTTATTGTTAAAGTTTCTCATGACTTCCATGCCTATTTATGAATTATGCTATGGTTCTTTAATCAACTATTTATGGTTTCTTTACAAATATATGCTTTGCAGCCAATACTTCAATAGAGAGCCATGTGGCAGCAGGACTTGCAAGTGTGGAAATGGAAATTTTAATCAAGATGATAAAATGGATACTGTTGTTTGCAGTTGGTAGGTGGCCCACCCTGACAAACATGCTCGAAAAGCAAGCACGGTACATACATTCATCCTGCTAATGAAATAAATAATTCCTATTAGAGGCGGCCGAAAATGTGTCGTGCCAGATGTGTTGGGTACGGGTAAAATGGATTAAATTCGACCCATAAACACTTTTTTAAAGTTATAATAAAATTCATTTTCTTTAAACTTCTTTTTCCTTCTGGGCACATCAGTTGACCCATTCAAAGAAAATGAGTTAAAGTTTCTGTTCTAATTAAACGAGACGGCCAAATGGTTTGGATTGGACCGAAGCACAAATACTTTTCTTTCATTAGCTTCAAATGATAAGTAATTAATGTTTTAATTAAATGTCTTTAATTACAAGAATAATATTAATATAATACTATTTTTTAAACGTTGGAAGTGAAAACACGAGTCAACCCAATGTTAAGAATTTGCCTTTTACTCGTAGATTCAGTGTTACAGCCTTTGAAACTTTTAAATTTATTTGTAGGTGAGGAGCCGATCCTCCAGTACACGGAACCCCAGAAAGCTGAGTGAAGTACTAAAGTGAAAGGTGAAAGAAATATGTCATTTTAGTATTTTCCATGTCATGATTTAGAGGAATAATTTGAGAGATATATAATTGATCGTAAACTTCACTTCTTATATTACTTTACCCACTATTGAGTATTTTAACAAGATGCATAGACATATATTGATTCTAAACATTTTAATATTCTTACAATTAGCTATGTAGCTTTACAACGACTAAAGAACTAACACGACTGGAAAAGTTGCAAAATAACATCTTTAACATTACTATCCGCTCATCTCTCTTTTAGTTTAAATTGACAACGGTCCTAACTCCTAATGATTAATTAACTATTTGTTTAAATAAGATAGATTTTGACAAATCCATTGAGTTCATATGTATCAAGTTGCGATTTGCTTGATTGGTCGTTAGACTCGACCAAGGAAGTGAGCCTAGAATTGACCAAAACATCTTTAGAAATATATGAGAGGTTTGGACCATACAAGTTGTGCTCAAGTTATTTAGATTATTTTACACGATAAACTAAAGTTGAACGTAAGTTATGCTATTTCAGGTTATATAGGTACGTATATTCCTTGGATATTGTCTTGTAAAAACGAGACTTATGCTATTCCCAGTGCTCAATTCTAACGCTTGAGTATGCTTGTCTGTAATGAAATGTGTATTATCTTTTCATGCGTACAAATTTTGACCGCAATAGAATACATTACATAGATCTTAGCATCAATGTAGGATTGTTGTAAGGAGCATAGACAAAAGTTAGTTTTCAGCACTATTTGTTCATTATCACGTAGTTTGAAAGAGGTCTGGTTGACCATGAAAATATTTTTATATAAATGATGTTTGTTTAAAGGCCAAAGGGCTTAGATATTGAAACGTGTCATGCAAATTGCGTAAAAAGACACAAGTATTCGCGGCAACGTGCGGGCAATCCCGCTAGTATGTACAGTATTCATAAGTTGAAATGCTTAATTTACAAATTTATCTACAGACTATAGATAACGACGTATGTCTATAGATATAATCCTAGATAGGATTAAAGATGATTATAGTCTACTATATTATATCCCAGAAGCTTTTCGGGATAGATAAATCTAATATGAAATGATAAAATATGTGTTATGATGTAACATAAAGATTAATGTACTATAATATGAGAAAACAATAATTTTAATCATGTGAATAAGAATGAAAATGTATATTAAAAAGATGTATGTTTAGATGAGGAGCAAAGCTAGAAACAACCATTGCAGAGCGTGATTAAGGCGGTGGTCTTGAAAGTGTGACTTTTTTTTTGCTGAAAATGAGTGGTTTTAACATATTCTACTCTTGATGAAAACAGAAATCCTGGTTTGAACATGATTAATGACTTGCCTAGATATGATTAATGAATTATCTAAACACATTGTGTTTTTTCCTGTATGAACAAAAACCCACAAAAAAAGTCGTTTTTTTTTTCTTTTTGTGTATAATACTATGGTACTCGTTGAAAGATAATAAAACATTCGTTAATTTGGTGTAATTTTTTAAAGAAAATCTCGTATGTAAAAGTTATTAACGTTTTAAAATTGTGAGGGAAACATGAGAGAGAAAAAGACATTTGGATAAAAATAAGGAAGAGGATGTCGCCGCGTGGCGCACCCAAGAGGAGAGAATGACCCCATTAAGCGTCATGTCAGCTTTAGTGCTTTCTTTTATTAATATATATAGATATATAGATATAAATATAGAGGTTTAGGTTCCTCTACAAAGGACATATTTCGTGAGAAGTGTGAGTATGATTAAGAATTGACATGTAGGCATCATGATTTGGATTTAGGAATGATGTTTTAAGTTGTTTTAACTTGAAAAACATCAAACACAACAATCTAAAACACAATGCAATTTATTATAGTCATTAAATTTAAAAACAGCTAAAACACACCACTTAACAATTAAAACACATTACTTAATGTTCTTAGCATGGTGTTTTAAAGCCTAAAATACATTGTTTTCGGTTTTTAATTGTTATGTTTGGTGTTTTTCTAAGCAAAACAAGCCAAAACATAATGACTAAGTTCAAAAAATAATGCCTACATATCAATTTTGTATTCTTCTTACGAAATATGGCTTTTGTACAAGAACCTCACCCTAGATATAGATATATAGATATAGATATATAGATATAGATGCATCTAATCCTTCTTCATTATAACATTATGTTTGTATTTGGCATCTTGTGTGATACTATATTCTATTACAATAACACCGAGATTTTGGATTTAGCGACAAATCTAAGTCATGTTTAAACAACAAAAGGTGACATATTATTAAATAAAATTTGCATAATTGATGTCTGTTCTTTGAAATTGTAGATAGTAATAGTTGTTTGGGTGATACCCGATATTCTAAATAAATCTTTTGTATTTGCTGAATAAACCAAAAATATCATAAAAATTGGATGAGTTTTAAAATGGGTACGAATGGACCCCTTGTTCTACAAGAGGATATTTCATTTGTACAAAATTTTATTTTAAAGCGGGTTGCCGGCTTGTCAGGGTAGTATCATACCTAAAAACTTGTTTCCTAACGTGTCTATCTATGGTAGAATCAGTCAATGGCAGGGGACCACGGAAAGTTCAAAGATAGAGTTAAAATGAGTTCCTTAGCTACATAGCTAGTGAGAGCTAATATCTAATAGCTAGTGACAAGAAGTGTATCGAACCACAAAGAATTGGTGGTCGATGTTTAGGCTTAGTTGATTAAACGAGTCGCTTATGAAAATATTATTATTATTTAGCTTGCTATTTTCTATTGAAAATTTGTTTTAAAAGGTAAACCATAAGGTGTATCAAGATTGTGTTAACAAATGTTGATTGTAATTAGCTTGATGATTATAAAAAATGATTAACTGAGGTGAGTCGGGAACATCATTGTAAAAGCAATCACGCTTGGGTTTTGGATTAACAAGCAACTAGGGTCAATTGCACGAATGGTTCATCCAAGTTGCGAATTCTAATAATTTCTTGTGTTTGTGAGAAAGCTAATAATTGATCTTAGACATCGAAATTTATTATCAATTGGACAAAAGTATGTTTCATTAATCAAGAACAACCCACATAAACCCTAACACAAATCAAAATCAATAGCAATTATCTTTTCACAGTGTCTATAATGCAAGAAAATCATTAACAACTATGAATTCATAACAATACTAACAAGTGATTTGTACCAATCTCACAATCAAAAGATTACCTAATTGTTTATATCAAACTAAACATGTTGATAAAACCCTAAACTACCTACAACCCTCACCTAGGAATGATTATGAGGAATTAAAGTTGCATTGTGGTTGAAATCATGATCCAATTTTCAATTCTCAATGTTGTTTATTCAATTGGGTGATTAGATATGTTTAGAATTGGTCAAATATAGGTTAGAACGGTCCAAGGGTTCCTAGTATTAAAAAAATACGAAACCCCCATATTAATATGTCATTAATGGCAAATTGCGAGCTGGGGCAGATAAAGGCGTCTCTGACACGTAACACAGAGTCGGTGACATCATTTCTGGATGGCCAGCGTCGGGAAAGCGCATCGTCGACGCGCCGACGCATAGAGGTGTGTCGGAGACGCCTTCTCTTGCGTTTGTCTAAACTTCTTTGTTTTTCAACTATGTTTCTTCCATTCCTCGATCCCAGTTTGTTTGTCTTCAATTCGAATTCTCCAGAAAGCCTCCCAAATGCACCTAAACTTGTCAAGGTTTGTAAAACACAAACCATCCAAGAGCATATTTAACATAATTTAATAAGATTAGACCAATTAAGACCTGGACTTGCCAACCTATCAATAGCATTCAGGGAGCAGGTAAACAATTAGACATGATAAAAGTTTTCACCACTATGCATCTAAATGGAAATCCACTAGGTTTGTCATACATTTTATATGTTCATTTGCAAGCCTATCTAAGCTAATCTAGCTTGTTATGAATCCACACACACCAGTAGTCCTCGAGCGGCCAGCATACGCAGGCAGGATAGTTCATAATAACCGTACAAGGTGACAACAACCTGTAGCGAATTAGAGCCCACGTGTCTATGTACCAGTTTTACACCCCACTGATGGTTGTGGCAGAGATGACATGAGGTACATGACAGGGACAACTAACCAATCACACTCCAGGGATCTACATAACCTTAAACTACAATAACGGTTGTGGCAGAGCCAACATCAAGGACGATACAACATTGACGTCCGACCAATCAGGGCCCGGGGACATGCTCCCAATATGCGGACGCCAGTAGACAAGGGCAAATGGTACAGAAAAGGATATTCCTTGATGATGACAGCTAGCTCATTCCTTCATCCTCATTCAACTATAAATACCCTTTCACTTCGAGGGTGTTTGGGATTGAGTTGGAAATGCAAAAGTGCTTTTGGTCAAAAGTGCTTATTGGCTTATGACTTTTTGAAAAGGAGTTTTAAAAAAAGTGTTTGGATTAGCTTTTGGGATGGGAAACGTCAAAAGTCAATAGATTGTTATTTTTATAAGTGTTTCGCTTAACTTATTGTGAATATTGGTTGTATGGTTGATAAATTTGTAATTTTTTTCCAAAAGCCAAAAGCCAAAAGCTAGGATTTCTAACTTTTCAAAACAGCTTTTCCACCCTTAAAAAGCTAAAAGCCAAAAGTCAAAACAGAAAATGCTTTTGGGTTACACAAACAGCTTATTGACTTATTAGCTTTTTGAAAAAGCTAATAAGTCAATAAGTTGGTATGAAACTCAATCCCAAACACCCTCTTCACCACAAAGGCATAACTCATTCACTCTTGCTCTCTCTCTCTCTCTCTCTCTCAATACTTACTTTGCTTAAATACTCTTATTCATCCAAACATATACTTATTTTCACGCCAGATGATGGTTATAAGGAGAATCCCCAACCACTCCTCCTTGTTACGAGTCTTATAGTGTTTGCTAGTTTTCCAGGAGGTCATAATAGTTAAAATCTCCATGCCCCTATTGAATACTCACCTATCCCTCCGAGTTTAGACTAATGTTTCTCCACGATATTTTGGACAACACTTAACTTTAAAAAAAGGCCTAAAAAAATTGTATTATTAATATTGGTAAGAGTAGGTGGACTTATGGTAATAACGAAACCATTGAGTTTCATTTCCACAAGAGCGTGCGTTACGTGTCTTCTACTTGGACCCCCTTCAACCAAAACCCTAAAACATTGAATAACAATTAACCATTACACACACTCCACGACCTTCCATTGTCTTAATTCTTTTTATCTTTTAATTCACAGTTGTCTCCTAACACTTTAACACCTTTCATTCACTTGATCCAACGCTATTGTCCCACACACACTTCTTTCCCCTTTCAATATCCAAGAATCTGATCTGGGTCTGTCCAGTTTCTTGATCTAGATCTACCCTTGTTAATTTTTTGCTTATTGGTTTAGTTTCTGATCTGGGTCTGTAAAATTTTTTATAAAAAATAGAATCTTGATGGCTGATGAAAAGAAAGAGGTGAAGGAAGTGGTTGAAGAGAATAAAGATAAGAAAAAAGGGAAAAAGAAAGGTTTTTTATTGAGGGTTTGGAATGCATTGTTTGGATTACGTGGTGATGATTTTGAGAAGAGGTTGCAGTATATATCTAAAGAGGAAGCTACTCTTGTTTCTAGGATGAAGAGGAGATCTTTGAGATGGAGATCAACTGCTAGGAATTTAATCATCTTTTCTGTTGTTCTTGAGGTTAATTATATCATTTTTTTAGCTTTGATTGTCATAATTTTATAAATGTCAATATTTGAATTAGAATGGATTGTTTTGGTGATTGTTTACTGTCACAATTGAAGTTTGTGTGGGGCTGTTTGGTAGCCTTACGCTCAGTTCCCGAGTTTACTTAAGGAGGGAAAAGAAAGGAAAATAATCGAAGGAAAGCAGAGGAGAGGAGAGGAAAGGAAAGAAATGATACATATCCTTTCTTCCGTTTCCTTCCAAATTGGAAGGAAAACTAACTAAACTAAAGAATTTGGCCTAGTTTTCCTTCCATTTCCTTTATTTTCCTTCCTTAAATGAACCTCGGGAACACAACATGTTTTGTTTTCCTTCCTTAAATGAAACTTGGGAACACAATCAAATTTTTCTTTCCTTTCTTTAATGATAATATTACACATTGGAGGGAACTTTTGAATCAGGCAGTAAGCCTCTTACTCGTTAAATTTTTGAGTGATGTCGAGTGGAAATTGGAAATTTTATACTCCCTCCGTCCCATTAGAAGTGTCTTAGTTTGAAAAACACAAAGTTTTAGGCACATTAAATGATTGTTTTTTTTTATTTGCCAAATGACAATAATACCCTTGGCATATGTGGGTCCATCATATTCTTTGTTTATTTTATTTGTGTTTTTAAGGGTAAATTTGGAAGTTGGCTAATAATTTTTTAAAGTGGACACATGAAATGGGACAAATAAAAAAGGGAATATGGACACTTCTAATGGGACGGAGGGAGTAGCTTTGTTCCTTAAGCTGTGTTCATAACCCTTACCCAGCTACTCACACACGACCTCCTTGACACACCACCGCTCCTACACCACTAACCACCACCACATCGGCGTACTCATCTAGTTCGGCACTTATGGCGCATAAGGTTGCCAAACAGCCCCGTAGTCATTATATTTTCACAACTGGATGTGGGAATTGGAAATTATGGGTATATGTTTAGTTGTTTACATTTTTATTGAATTTAAGAGTATATGTAGTCATTACGGGTCATGCGTAGTACCTGGTTTCAATACCGGGATTGGATGACATGATCTATGAATGTAGTTTTTAAAAGATATAGTGTCTGTGTTTCTATTTAAAAGGGGTTGGCACAGCTTGTTTTCTGTTTGCCTTCAATATTGATGTATTAGTCGTATCTAACATTGTTAATGATTAATCCGTTAGCTAAAGTTTCATGTGTGTGGTTTTTGAGTGATATTCGGTCTGTAATTATATTTATGTCGCAGTTGGTTGCGGTGGGTTATGCTATAATGACAACCAGAACAATGGACATGGATTGGAGGATGAGATCGTTACGAGTCTTACCTATGTTTCTTTTGCCTGCTTTATCATTCGGATTGTATAATGGGCTTTCAAGTTTCAATAAATTTTGTAAGTTAACTTGTAATCATCTTCAAGTGTTATCCCTTTTTGAGGTTTACATTATCATGTTAATGCTTATAGTCCATGTTCTCTATTCATTTTAATGTGCTCTCATGTAGGTGATCGAAGAGATCTGAAAGCATTAGAGAAGCTTAGGGATGAAAGGCAAGAAAAAATCGATGAGCTTAAAGAGAGAACTAATTATTACATCACTCAGCAGCTCATTCAGGTACACTTTGAGCTGCTCATTACGCATTTTTGTATCAAGATTAATGAAACTTTTAAAGAGAATAAATCTTTTATCGTTGATCCCAAGGTTGCAAAAGGCGCTAGGCGCTAGGCGGGCGGTGAGGTCCAGCCTAGGGACTAGTCGGGACTAGGCGAAAATTAGGCGGAATTAGGCGTTTTGGTATTTTATACGTATTTTATATATATACACACAAATTTAGGTGTTTTTTGAAAATATGTTAAGATATATACACATAATACTTAGAAATACTGAGATATATACACATAATACTAAGAAATACTTAGAAATTAAAAAAAAAAAAAAAAGTCCACCGCCTAGGCCCGACTAACGGCCGCCTAATGGCCAAAACGCCTAGATCAGCGACTAGGGCTTATTTCCGATTTTTACTCCCGCCTAGGCCGGTTTTTTGCAACACTGGTTGATCCCTTTGACGTTATAAGTTGATACTGATATTGTATGTATTTTCCAACCTGTTTTGTAGAAATACGACCCGGATCCAGCAGCCAAAGCAGCTGCTGCGACTGTTCTTGCATCAAAATTGGGTGCAGATTCAGGCATGAAAGTGTTTCTTGCAGACGAGTTACAGCAGGATGCACATTCTACGGGGAAAAGCAGTGATGTTGACCTCCAACAAACTAGCGGTCTCAGGAAACGAAACCAATCAAATCCTAGATCTCCTGGAAGCAATCCGGGCCATCAGGTTGGCAAAGAGACACCTCAATTTGGTGGAAATGAGGTTCTGGAAATTCGCCACATGAACCGCTCGTTGTTGAGCATCATAATCCTGCAGCTCCAGGCGGTCAAGACGGTGGTTGGATTGCTCGAATTGCTGCATTGCTTGTAGGAGAGGACCCAACACAGTCGTATGCACTTATATGCGGAAATTGTCATATGCATAATGGTGAGTTGACTTTGATTTGCTTTTAACTACTAATCGCTATATGTGATTTATTGTTCATTTCGTTTATATACAGGTCTTGCAAGAAAGGAGGAGTTCCCATTCATCACATACTATTGTCCCCATTGTCACGCTTTAAATAAACCGAAGAATTCTGTACTTGCTTCAGATAAAATGTCGCCTGTTATGGAAACAACAAAAATAGCAAGTGGAGATGTTAAGTTGGCCGAACAAAATAACGAGTCAATAGGTGAGAAAGTATCCGCTGCTAGCATTCCCGCGGTAGCTGCAGTGGAGGAGACAGAAGCAAATGAGAAAATAGTGGCTGCATAGAGATATGTTGAGTTGACAGTGTGATTGTAATGGCTTGGCTTTTATTGCTTTCGCTTTGTTGTGTAACAAAAAGAATTTTGATGATATATACACACTTCTCTTTTTAATTGACATACTATTTGCCAATTATTCTTATTTCTGTGCATTATATGCATCTGTATGCACAGGGGCGGACCTAGCTTGAAGCTAGGTGCCGCGTCGGTTACTACTCAACTTCGCGTCCGTAGTGGAAAATTTGCGTTTTTTTACGATATTTGGAAAACGTTACTACTGAAATTAATTTCTAGATCCGCCATTGTGTATGCAAATCATTCATTGACAGTAACACTTAAAACACAAAACTGCATGCATATTGTGAAGTGCGAACAGTGCATTTCGTCAGTGGTGTCATCCCCTAAAAGTTCTCGGATTAAGTTGGTATATCAAAGAGGCATTGGTGAAATTTCCTTCGTATTGATCAACACCAAAAAAGCTAAACTTGGGCATTCAAATTGCATCGTGTGCTACTCGTGAGATACCTAAGTTGGGCTATTTGCGCATCTTTTCATTTGATGGAGTTCTAACAGCTTCTTCTCAGGGTTACAGAGCCCTGCAAGAATTTTATATCTTTTATATTACATAATTGATTCTTTCGTTGCAGTCAAGACGCGTATAAATTGAAAGAATGATGTAGTAGTAACCTGAACACTTGGGAATATCCCAGACAGCAATGGATGTAGGAGTACATTCTGGTTGACAAAGTTGTCGGTTAATCTCATGTTTAACATTCATTGCAAGCATCCATGCGCCGATTGTAACATCTTCATTTCTAAACATCCGGAAACTGGAAGGTAGAAAGTACAAAAAAAAAATGGTCATATTTCCGGAACTGGATCTCACTTTAGTGTTTGCACTCACTAAAAATGCAAAAAAATAAATAAAAAATAAAATACTTGCCTGTTATTCCTTAAAGCAACCAAGGTTGCAACAACATCTGCAGAAAGAGCATATATTGGACCATAAGCATGGAGAAAGTACTCTTTCCCAAGTACATGTCCTAGCGGCTCGTTCCTGCATTATACGCCAATTTGATTATTTGAACATGACCAAACTAAGTTGACCCAGAAAAGAAAGAAACAACAGAAAGATGTAAAAAATCCATTAGAATATGTGTGTGGCAATATTAGCAGTAGCAGTCGGCTGTATAGTTAAACTAACCACTTTAGCTTTGGGTCAGTGAACACAGGGCCTTTCTTCATGCATCCAAGATACGTAAATGTGTGATGACGCTCTTTAGCCAAAAGCAGCGAGAGGCGATCTAGCATTCGGCGAAACAAAAAAGGCTGAGAATGTTACACAGTGACTAATACCACAGATGATGCGTTATAGTAAAATGATTTTTAAAAAAAAAAAACTTGGCACCTGGTCGTAAGTATATGTCGTCATCAGCTTTAACATAGAAATCAGAATCAAATAGTGCATAGGCAGCTTTGAAGAAAGCCAACCTGTGATAAAACACATTAACTAATATGAATTTCCGAAAGCGAGCATAACTGCATAATTAGCTTAGTTACAACTGTCGTTAGTACGAACGTTTTGTATGGGAGCTTACTGTACTCCTCTTCGATATCCAAAAGCAAGAAATCGTCATATTCCTCCACTTCTTTCTTGAGCTCTGCCATTTTGGATTTATCATGCGTTTTACCGATGACGAACCTGAAGGCCAGCCTGTGGACTCTTCCAATCTGCACAATAATTTGAATTTGTAACACAGAAAAAAAATTACAAGTCATTCTGTTGATTAACTTCTTTCAATCTGTAATCAATCATATAAGGGTACATTTAGTAGCTCCAAATGTGATTGCAAGGTGGCTTGAAACAAGATTGTGCAACCTAATTAAACTAGTTCTTTGTCTTAAAAACACGACTAAAACAAACCATAACTGTAACACCACAACCCGACGTGTCACTTTTACATAATCATATTACAAACATGCATTCATATATGCCTATATTAGCATAATAGAGTTCTTGAGCTCCTATTGTATTGGGCTGTCATTTAGGCAACTTAACCTAGATAGCTTGTCTACTTATTGTCTTGCTCTCTTCTCTATAACAAAGCCTATCCGTATTCTATGTACAGTGGCGAATCTTGACCCGAAACTTCGGGGGGTTGGAAGTCACCAAGGAGTCGGAAGTCACTAGTTTCGGGGGGTTGAAAACCAGTTTTGGAGGGTCAAAATCGTATATACCAAAAAAAATTATACGAATACTATATAATCGGAACTTCTGAGCGAAAATTCGGGGGGGCCCTTAAAAGGATCGCCCCTGTCTATGTATATTATAGCATCGTCAATTTACAACCTAACTATTAATTACATAGGCCCATTTTACACTCTTGATCTCTACTCCATGTCTAAGGGTCCTAAACTGGTCGTGTTTAAGGGTTGGCATGTCCAACACAACACGACATGAACCCAAAAAAAATTGCATGAACACTGACAATTATGCTTGTCTGTCAGACATATGACCCTGAACATGACACTAATATTCACATTTTTTAAATTACAATTTACAACAAAAGAAAATACAAATGCATGTAATAAACAATTACATTTTAATAATAAAATGTTACGCCAATTTTCTCTTTTAAGTTACACAAATTATGGCATAAAATACCCAACCACGTAAATTCATGACATAAAACACATCTTGAAAAAATAAATGGTCTAGTTTAGTTAAACGGGTCCATAGAATCTGACTAGTACCCATTTAGACTAAACCCAAAACCTGCGAATTTCATATTAGGTCCATGTCATGTTTTCATGTCGTGTCATAAATTCACACCCCGAGAGCTCACTCTCCTCTATCATCTTGACATCCTAACCTCATGTACCTCTAGATCAAAATTAAAAACTACAACAACAAACTTTTAACCTTTGAAGGCCTTGATGATCAGAAGGAAACCAAGTCTTTCGCAACGATCGGCGTCTACCAACCGATGCAAAACCCGTTTGAATTCCCACAAAGCCCATAACCTTATACCGGTTCTGATCACCACCACCACCATTGGTGTGATCCCAAGCCACAGACACAGATAAAGGTTTATTATGTTCACAGTTATTATACACTCCAGTGATGTCTTGTTTAAAAAACAACAATGCTGATCGTCAGTAATAAACCAGCAAAGAAACAGAGGATTAAGGTTATTGATTTAGGACCCATGTTAGATGGATGATGAGCATGGAAGAATTTTCTTGATGAAGGCATTTGATTGGATTGGAATAAGAATAACCCTTTGAAGATTGTGGGTTAGTTTTAAGGTTTTAGGATGATGATGTCGATGTGTAACAGAAATGTGGGTCAGGAGGAAGCCATGATAATTTATTAATTAATTTGCTTTAGTTATAAGTTATAAAGATTTTTTTTCAAGAAGTATGGAGAATGTAATTGGTGCTTTACAGTTGCTTGAAAAACACTACCAAGTCAGAGAGGGAGGGTTTCCGTTATTTGATGGAGTTAGGGGTGTTCACGGCTTGGTTTCAAACCGTGAAACCGCTCAAACCGGTTGTTGGTTTGGTTTCATGGTCGGTTTTTTTACTTAACTTTCGGTTGGTCGGTTTCAATATTTTCAAACCGTAGCAAACGGTTTGGTCTACGGTTTATACCGGAAACCAACAGCAAAAAACCGGACCGGACCGTAAGGATTTATTTATATTTTCTTATAAATATTTTCATATTATATATAAACATAGATAAAATAAAGTTTGTTTTTGCCTATAACTAATTTTTGTAAAATAATAGTGGGCTAACTCATTTTACATTAGCATATATTTCATTACAATAATTTAAATCCTTATGTAAGTTTTTTAAATTTCAAATTCATCCTTTGTTTTGATGTGTTTTGGCATATTTTATTTATTTATTTGCTAAATTAGATGGTCTTTTAAAATATTTGGATTGTTAATTATTACAAAAAAACTTGTTTTATGTTTAAAGGAACTTGGAGTTGTGGACGACATTCTTTTTTCTTTTGCAAATTCGAGACATCTTGTATAAAGATTCAACGAGCCCAAACCGCGAAACCGAACCGGAACCAAACCGTTACTAACGGTTTGGTTTGGTTCGGTTTAAAATTTCTACAGTTTGGTTTTGGTTTACAAAATTCAAAAACCGTTACTAACGGTTCGGTTCACGGTTTGACCTAAAAACCGCGAAAACCGGACCATGAGCACCCCTAGATGGAGTTGTTGGGAAAATAAACATAAAAGTTTGAGGCCATCTGGATTTAACTTCGAATCTGATCAAGAGGAGTTTTAAAACAGTGGGCCTTCGGACGACGGTTTTTTTTTCCAAATTGGTGGCTTAGTGGACTTGGGATGCCCAGTGGGCACGCATTTGTCCACTGCTAACCCACTTGTAGTTCAGGTGATATTTAGTTGGTCGTTCAAAAAAATTAGGGAGTAAGGGGCGCCACCCGTAGAGCACCTCCACCGCAACAATCACAGCCCGCCAAGTAGACCATGCGTACACCACCACTTGTGAGCCCCTCCTACTGACGGCACCACCCGTGAACACCTCCCACCAACGACACCACCCGTAATGCATCTGGGTACCCCTCTCTCCTCTGTGCACGTGAGGTAGACCATGAAAATGGTACACGAGAATACCCGAAACCCACTACCTGGGTCACCAATAGCGGTGAACCCATGGGGTAGTGATACCTATGTCATTTTCTGGTTGCGCCTCGCCTTCCCTTACTAACTACGGATCATATAAGGTACAGCTAAAATAATATTATAAAATTGTCATTTTCATGTCTATTGTCCAACTAATGCAGACACTTTATGTTCAAGGGACGTAGAGATGAGATCGGTACTGATATTTAGGGATGAGATCGATGACGATATCAAATTTTTGGAAAAGTAGGTATTGGATGTTGTACCGGTATGGTATTAGTAGGGTTCTTGTTACAAAATGCCCTCTCTATACGATATTGGTACCGGAAACACCAATACCTAATTTTTGGGAAAGCAGATGCCAATTACTGTACTAAATCTATCTGCAAGGTACCAGTACTCGGCACCTAATGTTAATCCCTACTGGTACTGTAGCAAACGGTACTATATAATATTGATATCGATATTTAGTCAAAACTGAGTATCGTACCGCATATGCTCGGTCGCTATAGTGTAGTCAAAACATGTTAAAGTTTTAGATACCAAATAGGTAGTGTCTTGCACAACAAATATAACAAGTTGGATAATGACTATATAACAATGCAACATGTATGCCTCATTGGCTGGCTCATTTAGCCAAAATGTGGATGACCCAATATTATAAAAGAAGGTTGTTTGGATATTTTTTAACCCAATATCAACCCCTATAAAAACTTTTTGACAGGTTTCGACATATAACCACGGCAAAAAAAAAATTAGTTAGGGAACTAAACCGCTAAATTTTAAAACTTGATTGGTGGTATCTAACATTAACCCTTTTCTTTATCATACAATCATTGTACCACAAGCCAGATTTCTGACTGCTCCGCTAGCAAATGAAACTTGTTCTATCAACTCATTATTACTTTTTCCAGCTCTTGCAAAAACTGTGTGTCGTAAACGGGTATCGTATCCACAAGAGTCGCAGCTTCTTCAAGATCACCATTCATGTCTGAAGATACAGCTTCCACTGCCGTACCTGTTCATGGGTTTTAGAACAAAAAAAAGATTCAGATTTGACTTAAAACTTTCTCGGCATGGAAAAGGTTATAAGTGAGCCGACTCGGTGTTTGGAATTTTTCCAGGTATATAAGTGAGGCTTACCAAGAAAGTGTGTGCTTTGGGTTGACCCCTGGTACATGGGCGGCTTCTCGAGCCAAACGGTTCCTGGGAACACCATGAGGTTGAATTTGTCCAGGCTTTTCTTCTCATCAGCTGCCATGTGGGTAAAACCGAAGCCATGGATCCATGTCTCAACTAAGTCCGGGATGGCAGATACCACTAACTTCTCAACTTTGAAGGACTTTAACATCTGACCACACAACAAAAGGGACAAAATAAAGTTTTTATTAATTTTTTTACAAGAATCACTGCATAAGTATATATAGGGGGTGGGTTAGACGAGCTGAGCCGCTCGTTACCTACTCGAGATTGGCTTGCTAAAAGCTCGAATTGAGCTGAGCTTAAACAATCTTGAGCCTAGATTAGAGCTCCGAGGTTCATATATTGAGCTCGAGTAAGCTCATGAGCCTTAACGAACCTATTATTTGAATAAATACTATAACTAACTAATAAATACTATGTACACAAGTACACAACTATGATAAAAGTAACAGTAAATATATATTACGATAAAATTACAATTATAACTGTATAGAAAAAATAATTATATATGTAAATAAACAAAATAATTACTAAACAAAGATCGAGTTGAGCCCGAGCTGAGCTCCAACTTGAAGAACTACTCATGAGCCATGTTACTTATATTTCTTGTAGTACTACCAATATTACATTGTTTTAATCAAACTAGTGATGCAATAGATACACCCAATTAAGCAAATCAATACGTGGGTAAGTCCATCATCCATCTGGTTTATTGATTGATTGCATGGTTCTGATGACGTAAAGTGTGACAATGTTTGTAGAGTTAAAAGTGCTATACAAATTTTATAATGATAAATATATGACAAATATAGAATGTCAAACAACAAAATTAAATATAAATGAACATCTTACCCTTCAATAGCATTCATGAGGCGCCTGCACATTCCTTGGCGCCTATATCTGCTACATGTTGCAATGAGGGGCACCTCTGCAACCGTTGCACCATGAATCCTGATTCAGAATTTCAAAATTAAAAATAATGCAGAGATATTATACCATAGGATATAGAAATTACCAGTAACATGTATCAAAAAGTGTACCTTAAGGATGCTGCACAGAGTAAAATGTCATCTTTCTCCAAGACCACTGTGTAAAATCCCTCATAGTTAAGACGGACATATTCTGATCTACAGAAAACAATAATTTCACAAAATTACGCTAGAATTCAAAGCCGGTTTCAGTAATTTAAAAAAATTACTCACCCCTGATTGTACAATACATTGGGTAGTATATGGATGCCTGTTCTTGTATCTGCCATGGGAAGGAAGCATTCCTCCATTATTGTTAGGGCAACAGCTAGTTTTAGATGGCATTCTGCTTTACGGGCGACAAAATTTTGACCAGAATGAACTTGTTGGTCACCTTCAATACACCTCAGTAGGGTCCATGAATAACCATCAGAAAGTGGGTTCACACATCCAATTTGGGAATCAAGACATGAATGGATCTGCACAAGATGGTGAATGAAGTTTTTAAGAAAATGCTAATACGCCGTTATAAGAACAATCTGCTTACAGTGTTCTTTTTTCATAGCCTGGGCAAGAAATTAATGTATATCACCTTTTCGCATGCTTCTCCACAGAACCAGGCAGGACCCACTAAATCTTTCTCGACTATGTTCTCTTTGATGCATTCCTCATGATCTGTTTATAAGAAAGACAGCTGTCAGGTTGACGAATAGTTATATCAAAATATCATGATATCATCATTTTCTCCATGTTCTACATAACCTGGGAGACCTAATTCATTTTATATTTGACACATGGCTTGCCAATTTTCTCTCTCATATTTACGTTTGATTTTGCCATTTGTTTCAAACTCCTTGTTAGGTTGATTAGTTAAGCATTGCTACCATTTCTCAGTATATATATTTTTTATTTCAAGAACTAATTAAGCCAAATGGCAATTCAAGCTCTATTAAACACTGATGAGATAGAATTAATAAAAAAAATTGAACTCAAAACTTTGAAAGAAAAATAAGATAAACATAGGATTTCTAAAAAGTGAATTTTGGATGTAAACAGCTATGTCAAATAAGGTGGGCGTGACAACTCACCACATCCATCATATAATCAGATGACAAAGAACATAAAAATATATGTGAATTTGTTCCTAGGATAACATTATATAAATACCAGTTTCTATATAGAAAGAATTGAATCATAGTGAGAAAAGAGATGATCCTCTGATAGATAGGTATTAAATATTACATTTCTGTTCGCATTGCAAACATTTCAGGGAATTAGAGACTGAAGCTTGGATTTGACTGACTACATTCCCGCACCTATTGCAACAACATTTTGAACAATACCAATCGCCTTCAGGTAGCTCCTGGGAAAAAACACAAACATAAAAATGAGGTGAGAACACCACTCACGAAACAAAACAAAACAAAACAAAACAAATAATAATAATAATTATAATAATAAAAATAATAGTAATAATTACAACAATAATAATAAGATAAAGCAGGCTAACTAATAGCTGTGCTTATGTTCCTGATGTTCACACTTCACATGTGTATGCTCTTAAACAATAAGTTATAACATACAGAACATGAAGTTCAACCAAACTCTCATGATCAATTGGGTGCATGTGACTTTGAAATTAGGAGCATTACAATTTACCAACATGGCTACATCAATACAAGAATCCATGATTTCATAATTCGCAACCTAGAAAATACTGCCCAGCCAATAAGAGGTTAGCGACTAAGATTTCTGGTACCGCTAGCATTACAATGTCAAAAGGAAAACCAGAGTGTTGAAAATATTTAAACTTATTATTGCATAATTAGAGTCTTAGACCGGTTAACTGTTAAAAACATTAATCTATACAAAATCAACACAGAAATGAATAACCGACACTTTAAAATAACCAACATCCCCAACCGGGGAGAATCTAATCCCTTAAATAAATACGGGTGAAGTGTTATATTTCATTGCTAATGGTCGAATGGCATAGTTACAATAAAATGGGTCAAAACATGTTAAGGTTGCACAAAAACAGACCAAGTCGCTTTACTAAAATAATATTATCATGACAGACCTGTGTAGATAAGCATGCTTGATGAAATGTGGAAAGGCAGTTATCACAGCATATCAAGTCACCACCATCACCACAAAGGCCACAACTATCATCACTTGGGTCAGTCCAATACACCTGTAAAACCTCTTTGGTACCTTTCCTAACCTTGTATTCAGTTGACCAAGCTTCCAGTTGACATGAAGTGAATGATTTCCCAGATTCCATAAAAAGATAAGAAAATGAAGGCTTCATGCTAAAACCAGCATGACTCTTGAACTTTGAAACAGAGAGCACCTTATCACAGCACTCGCACAATATACCATCTTGAGTCACTACACCATGCTTAGCCACTGAACCATCCTGTGGGTTCCTGTATTGAATCACTTCATTGACACAAATAACCCCAAGATTTATCAACCAAGATAATACTGTTCTTGCACCTAACCCAGAACATTTACTAGAACTGCGCGGAAGCAATCTGCAACTGCCTGTTTTACTCTTGTACTTTCTTTTAATACCCTTACGTCTTTTAGTAGATCGGTTAGTTAAAACAGACGAGACCAAACGATCACCATCTTTAACGCGACAATTATATTTTTTCTTCTTTTGGTGCTTCTTGGACTTGAAACTTCCAGAATAGTTGACCAAGCTTCTCTTTGCTTTGACTTCTTTCCCTTGTTTCAAATAAGGGAGAGCTCTGTCAATGAACACCACTTTTGCAAAGGGATCAAGCAAGTACCACCAATGAGCTAAGGCAGTTGTGGTTCCCAAACTTCTCAATTTTTCAACCTCGGTCAATACATTAGAAAGATCAGACACAAAATTATCCAAACCGGTCCACCCTGTGCCATTACATGCACCAACATATCTTGCATCTTTGACTAAACTCTGACCACACATGGTCCAAGATCTATGAAATTCCCGAATAGGCCTTCCTTCAGGTGTTTTGAAAATATACTCCCCAACCACTTTTCTGTTACGCCTCCCTATTAACCACCCTGCTGCTTTAAGTAAGCAATAGGTGTAATATCGCAAGATAGGTCTAGGATTTGTGGCAGAATCTTTAGGTGGGATTAATAATTCATCTTTATCTAGTTCAATAAATGAAGAATCCTTCCATCTTTTCCTGGGTAATTGAACTTGTGTTGCAATAGCCTTACTTACATCGTATGTTTTCTGATCATTCGAGTTAAAACTGTCTACTTGTGATGAAATTGAAGAGCTAGCTACCTTTTCTGGATAAGAGTTAGGCTCGAAATGTTCTACAGGTGACAGCTTTCTTCGCTTAACGTCAACAGAAGGGGCATTTCCCATAAATAAAGCAAACTCTTCAGAGATTCCACCCTGTTCAGAATCTTCCTTTATATTCTGAAAGTCTTCCTGATTTGTCATGACTGAACTGCCACTTTCTGAACAGAATGAGATATCATTAGGGATCTTTTTGTCGTTTTCAAAAGTTATTGCTCCGGTTACATCATACTTTTTACTACTTCCGTCGGTTTTACTACTTTCATGCCCGAGGAAGACCTCCTTAAAAATGTGATGTTCATTTATTGAACCCTCGAAACCATCATCATGCAGATCATTGATACCACAACTTAATAACATCTTTAAGGACTTGACACAATGCCCCTTCATTTTTATATCATCTCTTAGTTTCTTGATCATAAAAGATCTTCAGGACACATGTTAAACCTGCGAAACAAAATTGACAGTTCCTTGAATCAAAACATGATCATAGCCCTAGTGCATGTTAGATAGTCAACCTATGACTGTCATACCATCTGCAATAAAACAAGTCCTTTCAAATTAAATGAAGGTTGATTACAAGAAAATGTCTTAAGGCAAGACCCTTAATAATTAATAAAAGAAGTTAATGCCTATATCTACTTCCTTCTTCTATAAACAATTCCCTTAATAATTAATAAAAAAAAGTTGATATTTAGATCCACCTCCTTCTATAAACAATTCTTTACAACAATAATCAGAACAACAACCATATCCAGTAAACAAATAGCAAAGCTATTGCAATGGTCTAGGTTGGGTGGGATGTAGACAAACTTACCTCTATCCCTGTGGACAGAGAGTCAGAGAGGTTGCTTCCACAAACTCCTATCCTAGACCATCTCCTCAAAAAGGTGCAACTCTAGCAAATCTTGCTTAATGCGCTCAATCACATTTGTAAAACACAAACTTTGGCGGGTTCCCACTTATTAGAATCTTACAAGCTAATGAAACATACACACCCCTACATATATAACAAGCATTTATGTTATAGAAGGCTCTAGATCCTAAAATAAGAATTTCTGCTGCATATTTAGAAAAAAAAAAAAATTGAAAGCATAAAAACATCATTATCCAAACGATGATTCGTGTGCGTTTGTGTGTTTGAATCTACATAAATCGAACATATAAACAACGAACGGAATCATAAAATCTATCAAAACTATGAGAACAAACACATAAATTGAACACGGGGACATTAAACCTAAATCAGATACACAACATTATTTTACCTAAAATATAGGAAATCTAAACCCCTAAGACACAGCTTAGACATATCATTACGACATTACCGTCCACTAAAAGTCCTTAACCAAAATCATGTCATGGACCATGCCCTAAAAAAGGTGCAACTCTAACAAATCTAGCCTAATCTACTCAATCACATTTGTACAGAAACTAACTTTGGCTGGTTTCCACTTATTAAAATTCAAAAACAGCATATGATCCTCACTAGCACTTCTAATTTTGTAAGAAAACAAAATATTCTCATTGACCACACGAAGTCCATCAGAATTACTAGTTATAACATTGCCACATTGGTGGATTGTAAACTTAAGGGCATAGTTGTTAAAAGCCATTGCCTCTTGCGCCTAGGCCCATTTTTTAGGCGAGGCGATGCATTTGCGCTTTGAGTTGAGGAAATTGAGCTTTAATTCTCCACGTGATAGTTCAGGCGGAAATTTCAGTTAGAATTCCAAATTCCAGAGAGTTTCCAGCCAAATTCACTAAATTATGGCTAGATTTCAGCCAGATTTCTGCTTTTATCTAAGAAACGCTACTTCTATACACTAATAGATCAATATTTCAAAACTTTTGATGCTAACTAGATGAAAAATAGTATTATTTTAATATATTTTTACTTTATTGTCTTGTTCGCTTTTTTTATCTCAGGCCCTCGCTTTTTTTGCGCCTCGCGCCTAGGCCCTAGGCGAGGCCTATGCGCCTAGCGCCTTTGATAACTATACTTAAGGGTTGCCTGGTAGCCTCTTAATGATTCCGTTAAGAGGCTACCTCTGAATCAACCATCATTACGTGTATTTAGTTCAGACACCTCTGAATCAGTCAGTAAGCCTCTACCCATTAAGTTTCAAAATAAGGTTAGAATGAAAATTTTACCCCTTCATCCATTCACCTATGTTCATAACCCCTGCTGGCCACTCACGCACCACCTCCTCCACCACCAACTAGTCAGGCCTCTTACTGGTACAGAGTCTCTTAGCCAATCAGACCGCTTAATGGCTCAGCACTACTGGCCTCCCACCTCCTAAAGTCGTCTAGATGAACAGTTTACACCAAATTCCAATCAAATCTTACAAGCTAATAAACAATACACACACATACAAGTACAGATATACATATATAACATGCATTTATGTTATAAAGTGCTCTAAATCCTAAAATGTTAATTTCTGCTGCAGATTTAGAAACCAAAAGAAAACAGAAAGTATATGAACATCAGTATCCAAACGATTTGTGAGTGTTTGAATATACCTACAGCGACACAAAGACGTAATTCATCAAAATAAAAATAAAAAAATAATAAAAAACTCCTAACGCCCAAGCTAAAACAACCACGAGTTATAACTTCGAATTCCCCAAATGCGATCCAACTTATCAAACAAACAACGAAGTCACCATTAAATCTACCAAAACTATACATGAATCGAACATCAGAACACGAAAACATTTAAAACAAATCAGATACACAACACTTTACCAGCGATTTCATACATCTGAAGGTTTGGAGCAACATTGAGCTAAAAATGTTAATAAATAGGTATAATATTATTAACGGATCGAACCTTTGGACTGCATTTGCAATTCAAACGAAGTTAGGGTTTGACGATGACGATTAGATTGGAGGCAAATATGGGGGGGGGGGGGGGGGTAGGCAGTTACAGCTGTAAGTGAGTAGTGTGAGAGAGTTGTGTGTGAGTGGATTAGTATAAATAGGTGAAGGAATGAGGTATGAATATTGTTATAGGAGATGAGATGGTGAGGATGATGGCGTCATATCTCTTCCTTCCTGCAACAATTTGTTGGCGGTGGTAGTGTGAGTGTGTGCGTATGATGACTATTATTGTTATTATTATTTTTGTTTTTTTAATTTTATATTTTGGGTTTGTTTAATTTTAACTTGGATTCTATTACTCTTTGTTTTGCGGCAAGAGCTTCTGTTGCGTTGAGGATTTTGTGGACGTTAAAGATCGTGTGTCGTCGTTGTTGGAGCTCCTGTTGCGTGGAGGGTTTCGTGAACATAAAAGATAATATTAAGTTACTGTTATTCTCGCATGGGCTTCAAAAAAAATACTCGCGGCTAAAAGCTCAAAGTTTAGTGGTCAAATTGGAAGAAAAGAAAGTACATAAGTTAGTAAGAAAGTTAGTGGCCAAAGTTGGGTGGTCAAAGTTTGAAATCCTAAAAGCTAAAAGTTTGGTGGTTAAAATTTTAAATCCTAAAAGCTCAAAGTTTGATGGTCAAAGTTTGGTGGTCAAGTCAGAAGAAAATAAAGTTAAGCTAAAAGTTAGTGGCCAAAGTTTTAAATTTTAAAAGCTAAAAATTTGGTGATTTAAGTTTGGTGGTCAAATTAGAAGAAAATAAAGTTAACTTAAAAGTTGGTGACAGAAATCCAAGCGACAAGGCTTTTCTGAGTGTTTCCTCAAAAAGTTGGGCTAAAAGTTATTCTCTTTATTTTCATCGTCTCAGGATTTGTATATGAGCGTTTCCTCAAAAAGGCTTTATCTCTTATCACTAGGCTACAATCCAAGCAATAGTTAATAAATTCAATTGTTAATCTACATGTATGATGTTTTATGTACAGGAGTTGAATAAGAGAAGCTTCGACAGAATTAATTGTTCTTCCATATTGGCTCAAAGAAAATAGACAAAATCACAAAAGTTAAAACGAAGAAACAAGTTTGCATCGTTGTGGCTTGCTGCCCAACTAGGAAAAAAAAAAAGCAAAGTTTTTTTTTTTTTGAACGGCTAATTTCCTTATCTATTTTTGCATCATTTTATTACACATATAACCTTTAAAGGTTTTACATGCATGTGACAGTTGTACCCATTAATTTGTAACTTATGTATGTATATAGATTTTACCATGGGCTTTATGGTTTGTACATATCTTTTTTTTTTTACTTTTTATCTTTATTTTTGTACTTTTAACCTAAACACTTACATATTTACAATTTAACCCAACTTTTTCAAATTTCAACTTTAGTTCTCGATACTTTTCATCTTTTACATTTTTCGTTTTACTTTTCGTCTAAATTTTGTGAGTTAATATGCCACAACGCACGTGTATGGTTCAATGTTTGTTCGTTTATTTTTTCCCACCTAACGGTCATTTCATAACAAGTGATTGTTTTATGTGTTTTACGATTCTCTTACGCGGTTCAACGTTTTTACGTTTACTTTTTGTTGGTTTTCTTTTTTTTTCCTTTTTAGTACTAGATTTTTTAGTGGCTAATTGTTAGTGGTGTTGTGTCAATGGTGCTATTTGACATTGTTATTGCCCCGCCGCAACGCGTGGGTAAAATACTAGCTTTGTCAAAAAAAGAAGAAGAAACATTGACGGGAGAAGAGGGGTACGCACAACAGTTTAGGGTGCACGCAGGAGGTCTCAAGACAGCTTTGGGTGTACATGCGAACGAGATGCAAGGCTAATTCCATTGTGACTTTCTCTAGGTAGACGGTTCGTATAGATTTGCACTTTATTCAATTAGTTTATGTATTGGATCATATTTTTATGTAATTACAAACATTCAAATCTAAATTAAGTATTAGTTAATTTAAACAACTTATTTGTTTGTTGAGATCTTTCTTTACAATTACGTTTCGTTGAGGACAAAACTTAGAAACGGGTTGGGTGACCAAAGGGGGTTGACTTAACGCTTATAAATTGGGTGATTGACATGGTTTGATGACAAGAATTTGTTAAGTCTGGAGGAGATTACTTTTCTCATCATTGTTTTCAAACCAAAATCTAAGTTTAAGTTTATTATTTTTAAATCTAAATCAATCCAAATCACAATCTTACTTTCAGTATTAATTAATTCAACCAAAACTATTCTTTCCACCAACCCTTTGTGAAGACGCTCAACTTCCACTTACTATACCTATTTTCATTATTTTTGACCGACTAAATTATATTGATCAAAATGGTTGCCAGGGATCTTATTATTTTATGTATTGGATGATATCCATGTTACAACTGCTTCAATTTCTTAACTTTAATAATATTGTTATTATCATCATCATCATATTTGAAATATTATAAAGACACTACGTAAGTTTTCGAAATGAAATTTTAAGCTTCACCACTGACTATATGCCAACTTAATATTGGATTTTACTTGGGCAACAACATTATGGTTCAATTGGAAGGTACATAACAATCTTATACATATCTATAAGAACTCGAAAACGTAGATTGCTCTATTCTTGGGTCCGGAATAGGTCAAAGTATATAGCGATTTGTATGGTTTCAGTATGGTTATTAAGTGTATATATAATCAAATTAACCTAACCAAAATTATTACTAAAATCACTCTTTATATTTTTATTCTTATATAGATCTTTACGTGCTATATCGAAAAAGTTTTGTTATAATTTTCTACAAGTAACGGGGTGGCGTTAACTCGTTTTCTACAAGTAACATATTAGTTGTCTCTTATTCTTGTTTATAAACTAAAAGGATTGCTAATATTTTAGCTTGGCCTACATCAAAGTATCTAATTAACTGAACCATACTTTTAATAATTGAGTTAACTAAACTCTTTATAACAAAGGGTTAAGTTATCCTACAAATCGTAAAGTAAATTAGAAGAGTAAGAGAGATACAAATGACACAATGAATTATAAAACATAACACAATGGATCACAAAATATAACACAATGTGAGGAAAAAAGACACAGTGCCAAATAAAAAAATATAATGATCTAACAAAAATTCTAAAATTTACAACCTCGTACTTGAACCTTTCGCTTACAACAAAAACATATTGTTTATGAAAATCTAAAAACCGAAAGTAACTTATAACTTACGTTTTAGCCCAAAACTAAACTGAACAGGCTCATACGTATTCCTGCCCTGGAGCAAATATAGTTTGCTAAAATATGAAGATCAAAATATAGTCATATCTATATAATATTGAATTTCCGTCAAACAAACGATAATGAAACTTAAATTCAAATTTTTAATAATTAGGTTCTGCGATTAAAACCTGTTAATTGTCAATAACATATTCTTGCTTTCATATTTTTGAATTCTAAACCAATTAAAAGTCAATCTCTAATATGTATTGGTGGCATCATCGAAAGATACAATGCTGGATAGCGTAAAATAAAGTCTCATGCATCACTTTAACCAACACATCCACTTACTAGTATTGTGTGGAATTACGTCTCTTTAACGCTATGTTCCTGAGTTAACTTAGAAGAAAAAAGAAAGGAAAGGGAGGGAAACAAAAAAAGGGTGTGTGTTCCTGAGTTTTTTGTGATGAAGGAAAGGAAAGGGAAGAAAATGGTTGTTCCAGAGTTTATTATATGAAGGAAGGGAAAGGAAAACAAGGGAAAAGGGGAGCAAATCTCATCCTCCCAATTTGAGAGGAAACCAGAGGAAGGAAAATGGTTAAATGAAAGGGAAAAGAAAAGAAGAGAAAAGAAGGGAAGGAGAAGCTTTTCTTTTCTTTTCCCTTGTTTAATGAACTGGGGAACATAGCGTAACTATTAGGCTGGACCCCTAGTGGCTCCATTCCACTACCTTAACGCTATGTATGTGCTGCGTAAACAAAGGCTCTGTTAAATAACCCCTTCGCAATAGAATAACGTCTCCTTAATTAAAAAAGGGAAAACAAATTCTTATTGGTTTAGAAAAGGGGCCCATCACGACCATTCGTTGCTGGTCGTTATTGGGTGGCGAGAGACATCAATAGCACCCCCAATGTGGGGCGGTGTTGAGGGGCGTCATAGGCCGTGGTGGTCTTTTACCCACACCACCATGCCTAACCTAAATATCTTTGCTTGTAGTCGAAGTGAAAGTGTAGTTTCACTTTTTGGTAGTTTTGTGCACTCCAAATCCATGAGTTCACGAAGAAATGCAATGACTATCTACGTATTGACTCAATTTTAACAAAATTTTAGATCGAATTTATTATAAAGGTTTAGGAAACGGTAAATCTGTAGAGTTGGGCGGGTCAGACGAACCAACCGATCTTAGCGGATTGATCATTAATGCTTATAATTATTACTGAACCGGTAATTATTTTTTCCAAATGATTAGTTTGCATTAAAACTTTTAAAATCATATAGAAACAAATGATTTAGAAAATAAAAAACAAACACATAAATAAAGTACCAGATCCATGTTTGAAATCATTGGTTGGAGTCAGATCATTAAATCATCAAAACCTAACAATAAACTTAACTATATAAATCTTAAATAGGCTGCGCTATTTTGGTTACGAAGGTTAGATAAATTTTAATTTTGCCCATGATATTATAGCCCTAGTGGCATATTCAGTGTGAGATAAGACTTAGAGACTATATGATCCTGGGTTTAATTCTCACGATGAAAGTTTTAAATATATTTAAAACAATATATTAGAAAAATATATTACATTCATTACATTACATTCATATTGAAGAAGAAAACATGTTTAATTTCATGATCTATATATTTTGAGAAAAGAATGAAGCAATACAAGTTATTTTAGCTTAGAAAACTAACATCACCCTATATATTGAAAAACAACCCGAAAAGTCTTGAGCTGACTTGACCCGTTTCAGACCTGAAACGTCTTAAATTGGAGTGGCCCGAAACGTCTCGAACCAAATTGGCTTATTACCAGCTTACGTCTTGACCTAAACGTCCCATTACCAACCCGAAACGTCTCGAGCTGACCTGGCTTGTTACCAACCCAAACGTCTCGAACCGACCCGGCCAATTACAGACCCATAACGTTGTGAATCAAACCGACATGTCACTAGCCCAAAACACGACCTGGCCCGTTAGGATACTTAACGTCCCGAACTGACCCGGCCCATCCCTGACGCTGACTCAAAACGTCTCGACCCGACCCGGTGGCTGCCGATCCGAACTAGTCACCCGATTAGCAGGCCGAGATCGATAGATTCCAATTCATGTGCCAAACGAACATATCAAGAATGGAAGTGAGATTTCAATTCCTATAATATTCCGATTCCAATTCATCACATTTCACGAAGCGAGCACAACCTTAGTGAATGTTAAGCAACTAGAATTTTGCCTACATGTGGCATATCAAGCATACAAAAAATACCAACATGATTGATTATACATTAATGTTACACAAAATTTACATTCGCTAATTTTAACTAACATCATTTAAAGCAAGTTGAACTCCAAACACACGTTGCGGCGTGTTGACTTGCAATATTTAGAACGAAACAAAAAACTTGCATAACATGAAAAGTTTGGAGACTTAAGTTTAAAGTAAAAAAATTGTGGTTAAATTGCAAAAGATGAAAACTTTTGAGTTATAAGTGAAAACTCAATTTTTTTTTCTTTTTAAAACTTCCTAAGCATTTTTTTTTTGAAAGGTAGATTTTATTCAAAAAGCGCATCGGGAAGTCCTCAAATAAAGGATACCCGGCAAACAAACGAGATTACATCAAGTCAAGCAGGTATTTACACCAAACATTCCAATCTATACCTTTCATCTTGGATCTATTTTTAAACCAAATATACGAAGTCATCTTGATGCTCTCGACCACTTCTCGACCACTTTTGTAGCACGTCGCCTTTTACCTTGAAAAGTACGATCATTGCGTTCATTCCAAATGGTCCACAAAGTAGTAAAGATTATATCTCGCAATATGTTTTTAGCTTGCGGTTGGTTCTTCGTTATCTTCAATAAGTCAATAAAACTTCCTAAGCATAACATACAAAACAATGAATCCTAAATAACTTGCTTTTATTTTAGAACGGTTACTTTCATTGAAAGAGCCAAAACCAACACAATTACAATAAAAGGTCACACCAATTTTTCCACCACAAAAAGTGGAGATCTATTTTTAAGTCAAAGGTATCGCAACGACTTAATATCTTTCACCATTTTTTAACGCTAGCAATTTTCTCGATAAGATAACTTTGTTTTTAGTTTTCTAAATGCTCCAACTAGCCGTAAAAATAATCGGTTGAATGACTTCGTTTCTAATTATTGACTTATCGTTTTGATATTAACCTCATTTATTTTAGTTTGTTTAGTAAACAAACGAATAGAAATATCTATCTTCAATTAAATTAGTCAACACGGCGACTCTTCATGCATTTAGGTATAGTTATGCTCACTGTGATGTCCGCTCTTTTATGCCCGTACATGTATGTAGTGTCCTTGTCTTCATTTATGGTCATTTGTGGCCTAGTTAAAAATGAATACCCTTGAAAAAATAAATGTAAAGTAACGTTGACGGCTGACAATTACTATTCAAGGAGTAGTAATTCCTTGTTTTTAAATAAAATAGATCTGAAGAAGTTATAGATTCAATCCTAGGTAAAATTAGTAATTTAAAATATGATATTTAAGAATCATACACTCTGGCCCCCATCACACACCAATAAGAGACCGTCACATACCCTAGAATGTGATGTCATACCCTTAGAATGTGATGTAATGTAGAGTAGGGGTGTAAGCATTGCCATTACTATATATATATATATATATATATATATATATATATATATATAGGATTTGGATCATTTGAGAACCACCATTTAGGGAGAAAACTAAGGAACCAGTGTGAAAAGAAGACATTTTTATAAATATGAAGGGTGTCTACAAAAACCCCTCCATCAAAAAATAAAAAAAAATAATAAAAAAATTATATAACCTAAATAAATAAAAAAACCAAAATCATTATTTTGAATTAATAATTCGAAAAAAATAAAAAAATAAATAAAAATTTAAAAAAATGGCTGATATGACGTCATCCCTGATGCACATGTGCATTTCGCTGTTATATATACAGACATATACAGTATGCACATGTGCATTTCACTATTAAATCACCTTTTTGAATAAATTGTCAATTATCATAATTAAATGATTATTAAATGGACGTTATAAGGGGTAAAAAAAATTATTCAATGATCATTAAATGTACGCAAAGTGAGATATAAAATACACTCGAACTCGTCAATTGTTTAGTCATGCATATTATAACATAAATCAAAAAATAAAACATGTATAGACCAACAAACATAAATAAAATTAAAACAACTCTTTATAAAAACTATAATATAAGATAAGTGTACTTCATGCACATGTGTATTTCACTAATATAGTTCGATTTTTTAGTGGTTTAGCTTTATGGCTTACTTATTATGTATTGTGAGAGTAGGGTGGGTGGTGGGTTTAGGTTTTTAGGTGGTGGGGGGTTTAATTATAAGACTACCCACAATATACATACGCTAAAATAATATTCACAAACATAATCAACCTATCAACTACCATATAAGACCACCCACAATATATATATGTGCATGCATCATCCTTCAAATAACAAACTTTTTTTTGTACCCATCTATTTTTAATATACAAATACATGTAGTTTCTACCAAACCATCAACACAATAAAACAAATGATAAAAAAAATATATTCATGTTACAAATCAATCATGTTACCACTGATCACCTACCTACAAACTTCTAATTATCTCACAAACTCATGTCCACCACTAGTGTCCCCTTCTATTGCTTAATTGTCCCATTTTCAACTTCTTCTCATTTTATTTATCTTCTTCAAGCACTCTTCATACCTCATTGATGCCTCATCTAACATCTTCTTTGTTTTTTCATCTATCAACATGAACATCGTATACTTCTCAAATTTATAACATTGTTCGTTTGTTTAAACAACTAACAATTAACATTTATTAGTTAAAATGAAAAATATAAATATATGCACATGTGCATACATGTCTAAATTGCTTAAACAATTAATAACAACCTTTTTAAACTTCCTGATCAACGATTGTGTCATCTGTGACACCCCAGGAAAATCCCACATCGGGCGTGGCCAGGAGAGATCCTTGTTCATAAGTAATGTCTTGCCTCTTAAATCACCAACGCGTTTTGGGGCTTAATGTTAGTGGATGAGAGGAGAACTCCACAGTTAAGCGTGCTCAGGTGGGAGAAATTCCAGGATGAGTGACCTCCTGGGAAGTCTCCACTTAGGCACCCAAAAACAAATCCGTGAGCTCTGGACGGGCAAAGCGGACAATATTGGTGGTGAGAGGGGCGGGGTGTTACAGATGGTATCAGAGCCACTCCTGTGCCGTTCGGGATGGTGGGTGCATACCTCATCAGGGACGATGAGACTCTAACGGGGGGTGAATGTGACACCCCAGGAAAATCCCACATCGGCCGTGGCCAGGAGAGATCCTTGGTTCATAAGTAATGTCTTGCCTCTTAAATCACCAACGCGTTTTGGGGCTTAATGTTAGTGGATGAGAGGAGAACTCCACAGTTAAGCGTGCTCAGGTGGGAGAAATTCCAGGATGGGTGACCTCCTGGGAAGTCTCCACTTGGGCACCCAAAAACAAATCCGTGAGCTCTGGACGGGCAAAGCGGACAATATTGGTGGTGAGAGGGGCGGGGTGTTACATCATCTTCCTCAATCGCATCCGGCAACTTTTTTTACCCTTTCTCCCGCAATCGACGAACAACTGTTCTGCCTTCCAGACCATTTAAATTCCGTCTTTGTCACCTCTCCATTCTCAACGATCACTGCCTTCTATCCATTTGTAGTCGTAAAACACCTACAACAAATTAAACAGATCCAAATTAACAAGAATTAAACCTTAATGCACTTGTGCATTAACATTAATTTTAACATTACCATATAAACTATGCACGGCCTTAATGATAACAAGAATTAAACCTTAATGCACATGTGCATTAACATTAAATTCAACCTTACCATATAAATCAGCCAGCAAACTGCCACAAAATATTGTACAAACCGGTCACGAAACATTAAAGCCATTAATTAAAGTCAGAATCATTGTAGGCCCTGATAGATCTATCATCATAAAGTGCTGCAATATTTTCATTTAATAAGCCCCAAAAAACATTAAAAAGAATATCAACGTATAGCTCTCAACGGGAGTAAAAAGGCGTAATATACCCGCAATCATCTCTAAGGAACAGTCTCTAGAAGTTATGTCAGCAACCTCAAAAATTTCATGGTAATCTTCTAAATGATGTGACGACCCATCCTTAGTGTGCAATAATAAATCATAACAAGTAAAAAAAGCACGTTTCAGGAGCATCAAGAAGAAATTACCTCACATCCATGACATAATCACTGGGACTTAACTGCAAACGTAATGAACGCTAATCAAACAAAGAATGTATATCATACCAAAAAAATTGAAAAGGAATCACGCTATAGATAGCATACTTGCAACTCTATCAATATCTCCTGCGTGAAAAAATACACACAATCCAATATTAGGAAAGTAAAATCAATATAGTCAAATGTTATACAGATTCTTCAATCATGAATAAAGGTATACCATATAACATTAAAACCATTCATTAAAGTCAAAATCAATCACAAAATCAGTTATCTATAATCAAAAACCATTCAAAACACATATTAACTTATATTACCTAATGTTTTCCTCGACTTCCAAAGAACACAGGAGCAGAAGACACCTTAACAAATCATTCAACTACCATCCTCTCTGTCATCTTATCATCATCCATCACTCCTTCAATAATCTACGGCTAAAACTATACAATTCAACTTATTATACCAAATTTTTGTTATAATAAAACTTATAAACACGCAGTTTAAGTGTTTAACGGTTAAAACCACTTAGAAAGAGAGATGACGGTGTGGTAAGGAGGTCGATCGACGGTGGTAGCAGTTGTAGAGGATGATGGATTGACGGTGGTAGTGGCTGTATTAAATGGTAACGCGGTCGATCGACGGTGGTAGTGGTTATAGAGGATGATGGATTGACGGTGGTAGTGGCAGTTGTGGAAGATGGAGGGATATGCAATGAACTAGGGTTTTGAAGACTGCATCTTTTTAACCCGTATATGACCCGTTGGGTTTTTTTAAATTCAACTATATATTTACAATAATGCCCCCTGTTTACATTGGTTTCTCTGGTTCTCTCCCTAAAGTTGGTTCTCGTATGATCCCTACCATATATATATATATATATATATATATATATATATATATAGGATAGGGTTCATGTAGGAAAATTGGTTTGTGTGAGAAGTGTAGGAAGGATTAAAATTTGATATGTATGCATCATTTTTTGGACGTATTCATGATGTTTTGGATTGTTTTGCTTAGAAAAACAACAAATATAACAACTAATAACCGAAAACAATGTATTTTAGGCTTAAAACTTAAAAACTATGTCAAGAACATTTAAGCATAGTGTTTTAAGTAATTACTAAGGTGTTTTATCTGTAATTTAAATTATTGACTATAATACATTGGATTGTGTTTTAAATTGTTGTATATTGTTGTGTTAAGTGTTTTTAAAGCCAAAACAACTTAAAACATCATTCCAAAATAAAAAACATGATGGCTACATGTCAATTCTTAATTCTTCTCACGCTTCTCACACAAATCAATTATTCTACAGGATCCTCTACCTATATATATATATATATAGGGGAACGATAAATTGAAAACCCTTTTGAGTTGAGAAAACCTTGGAAACCCACGGAAAAAATCATTATTTTTTTTTGAAAAAAATAACCAATGTAAAAAACATGTTTTTTAAGCATCTTGGGCAAAAAAATATAAAAAGCGCCGAAGGGATTTTTTTTAAAAAAATAAACAAAGTTGCTAAAAAACATATGTTTTCAGCTATTTGCTATTATAAAAGCTGTTGTAAACATGTGTTTTCGCAGCTTTGTTTAATTTTTTTTTAAAAAAAATCCCTTCGGCGCTTTTTTTTTTATTTTTTTTGGCCAAAACACTTAAAAACATGTATTTTACATTGGTTATTTTTTTCAAAAGAAAAAAAATCATTTTTACATGGGTTTCCAAGGTTTTCTCAACTCAAGTGGGTTTTCATTTTATACTTGACCTATATATATATATATATATATATAGGATAAGGATAAATTAGAAACCCACTCGAGTTAGAGAAACCCATGGCACCCCTATGTAAAAACATTATTTTTTCCTGATTTTTTCAGCATAGCTTTTATATTCAATTTTATTAGTTTCGGAAAAAAAAAAGCACCGAGTAGATAATTTTGTTACACATATGTTACACAAACTCGGATTTATCATACGTCAGCATTGTTACATATGTAACAAATATGTTACATAATTTTTTTTAAAAAAATCTACTTAGCGCTTTTTTATTTTTTTTTGCCCGAAACTCATCAAATTAAGTATACAAGCTATCCTAAAAAAATTAGGAAAAAATAATGTTGTTACATAGGGGTGCCAAGGGTTTCTCCAACTCAATTGAGTTTCCACATGATACTTAGCCTATATATATATTATATATATATATATATATATATTACTATTATAATTATTTTCAAGATATTTTGTTTTCTCGTTATGACTTATAAATGTTAGAATATGTTGTTATGACGTGCTTATTTTTATCCATGTCTCGGTATAAACTTTATCCTAAAACCGAGTTATGAATAACAATGTACCAATGATCAAAACACAAATGTTCATGTCATCAAAGCTACCACATAATTGGTGGTTTAAGCTTTTTTTAATAAAGTGATGTCATTTACTATTTTCGTCCTTTTACTACTATTACAAATACATGATAAAATGTTCAAAATTGTATTAGATAGCTTTGTGACGTAATAATTAAGTGACAACATGGCGATGTATGGGTTGGGTATTTGTGTTAGTGTATTATTTGTATACTTATGTAAATATTGGGTGCAGTGACGAAGTTTAAAGATAAAATTAGTGGGGCCGGAATCAATTTTTACCATTGATTGGGTGTGAGGAATAAAAGTTTGTATGCCGTTAACAAATCATGATTTTTTACTTTCATTACAGTTGGTTTTATCACATCCAAATAAATTGTGCAACTTTAATTTTTATCATTTCATTACACCCATCACTAAATACATAGGGTGGTGTATCACACCATCTCACTACCGTGATACACATCACGAAAATGTGGCATCACACCCCTCATATTTCGTGAGGGGCGGTGTTTGCGGGCTTCAAATCGGACCACCCAACCCACCTTAGATTAAATTAGTTGTCGACCTAGGAAACGTGTACACATAAATTCATAACCTCAATTTACATCTAGTAGTTGAATGTCAAAGACATTGATTTATTTACAAACGTTGACTATTGGAGCCCTATAAAGACGACCAACCTTCAACTGATACGAACCATACGATCCACTCATCCTTACGTCAGCACACTTTTCCCATTCAAAATAATCTCCCTTGTATTATTCTTCTTTCTTATTTCTCCCTTCACACCTGCAAAAAAATTCAATACTCTAATATATATGTATACATATATATATATATATTATCATTAATCATTCTTCTGTTGTATTAAGTTGACAAAACTCCTCACTTTATCATCATTTTGGTTCATTTCCATCCTGCAACTGTTGGATTATTATTATTGTTGAAAATTTCCAGCATATTTCTGCTTTCAACTTGTACGGATTCAATTGTACTTGAGTATACATACATATATATATATATATATATACATACATAGGTTTTGTTTAGTATTGATTAGGATCTCGAAATTGATGTAAGTTACTTCACTCTATGCTTATTTCGTCTTCAATCTGTTACGCACGTGTGTTTTTTTTTTTTATAATTATTATGTGTTCAGACTGCTTGATTTGTTCGGTGAACTAGTGCTCCGATTTTAGAGGAGACTTATAATATGCTTGGTTTTGAAAAGCGCGCCTAAGCGTGAGGCGACCTAAGGCGTAAGGAGCCGTGTCTTGTGTGACATAAGGCTAGTTGTGTACATGAAGTGCACAAAAAGCGAGCTTTATTTTTGGAAAAAAATCCCATTGAGACGCGCGCTTCGTGTATAGGGGATGTTTTTATGCTTCAAAGTGTTATATATGTAGATAAAAAGGTTGTACGTTTAAGTGATTTATACATTAAATCATTTTGTGCGCTTCACGCTTTTCAAAACCACGGTAGATAGGCTTTTTAGGGCTAGTTTTGGTTGTTTTAGGTTGATTCAAGGCTTTTTTAGGGTTGGTATAATTGTTTTAGACTTGTTCAGACGATCTTTAGCTGGAATTTCGTTGGAATTTAGTTTGAAAAAATACGCCTAAGGGCCTGAAAGTTGGGCTTTTGAAGCGAAGCGAGAAGGCTGCGCTGGGCCTGAAAAGTAGCCTAGGCACACGCCTGGGTGAGCCTTGACAACAGAGTTGCTAAATGCTAATGCAAGAAGTGTTACTTTCAAGGTGTAACTAGTAGATTCGAGTTTGTGCTGTTTTTGTTCTTGTAGCCTTAATTTTGAATTTTCTAAGCATTATATGGTAGAATGGCACTTTCAGTTTGATACATTTTTGAGGTTGATTCTACTTTATAAATCTTTGGTTAGGATTTCTGTTTTTTCATCGTCACTAATGCGTTACAGAGTCATTTATGCTTTTCTTGTCCTGATTGTGAATTTATTTGGAATTATGTAGTAGAATGTTACTTTGCATTATTATTGACACATTATATTGTTATGTTATTACAGAGTCAATTTTTGGCATCACTGGCATTTGATACATAACCTGTTATTAGTCAACATAGAGAAATTGTAGAATCAGCATGTTCAGTTGGTGTTTTGGGAAGAGAGCTTTCCCAGCAGGGGGGGATAGAGGTATACAGTTGAAAATTTACTCGAATACTATAGCGTGCAAGTTTTAATTCATTGCTAACTGTTTGTCTTTTTTTTTTTTTGGGATAATTTCAGCAAACAACATGGATGTTAGTATAGGTAAGACCATCTTATACTCTATGCATGTGCTTACATCAATAACCTTGTCATTCTCGAGTCTACATTCATCTATGTCTTTCGTTATATATTGGTGAAATCGTTTAACTAAATATTGATTTGTTGCAGAACTGTCGGATGTTGAGAATGTAAGAACTTATACATACAAAGAAATGCGAGTTGCTACCGAAGATTTTAGACCAGAAAATAAGATAGGACAGGGGGGTTTTGGTTCTGTTTACAAGGTAACTTTCAAACATTCTAAATATTTCTGTTCGTATGAGTTTCATTATTCGAATGTATGCATACTAATATCTTAAAAAACACTTGATCTTCTATAGGGAACGCTAAAAGACGGCTCATTAGTTGCTATAAAAGTTCTTTCTGCTGAATCAAATCAGGGCTTGAAGGAATTCTTGACTGAAATAACTGTTATTTCAGATATACAACATGAAAACCTAGTAAAACTGCATGGTTACTGTGTGGAAGGAAATAGTAGAATCTTGGTCTATGGTTATCTTGAAAACGGCAGTCTAGATCAAACCTTACTAGGTATTTCCAAATTAGTACCTTTTTTCATCTGTCATGTATTGTTATTCTTTTGGTATTGCGATTTTTTTATCTTAAGTTTTTTTTTTTTTTTTTTTTTTTTTTTATAATGTGTAGGAAGTGGTCAGTGTAGCATTAACTTCACATGGGAAGTTAGAAAGAAGATATGCATAGGTGTTACAAAGGGGCTTGCATATCTTCATGAGGAAGTGCAGCCACATGTTATTCATAGGGATATCAAGGCAAGCAATATTTTGCTTGATGAAGATTTTACACCAAAGATTTCAGATTTTGGTCTAGCAAAGCTTTTTCCATCCCATTTGACTCATATTAGCACACGCATTGCAGGAACTCAGTAAGCTCAACGCCTCTCAAATATATATTGCTATGTTTTGGTGGCACTCTTTTAGTGTTTTCCTTACTATTGTTAGTTATATGGGGTGTTTCGAATTACGTATTGGATCCGTTTATCTGATTCCCACTAATCAGCCTTTTGGTGTTTGGATTAACAGATTCTGATTCTGATTCTGATTATATAAGAGTCAGTTAATCAGTTTTGGATAAACGTCGTACCAGTTGAATCAAAATAGATTATATAGGAGTTATATATCAAGTGTCTACAATCCGATTATTTTAAAAATGATTATCCGATTCTGTTTATTCAATGTCACACAAGTACATTCAGATTGGGCATCCAAACACCCCCGTAGTAGATTTTACCGTCTCATGTATCTTTATTATATAACTGATATATTGGTAATTGTTTATTGCAGAGGCTATTTGGCACCTGAGTACGCAATGAGAGGCCAGTTGACTAGAAAAGCAGACATATACAGTTTTGGTGTTTTGCTTTTGGAAATTGTTTCTGGAAGACCCAACCAAAACAGACGGTTACCTGTTGAAGATCAATATCTTATAGAAAGAGTATGCTACTCATCATTTTGGTGTCCTACAAACATATTATTTTATATAAAATTAATCGGTCAATACCAAAAAAATTAAAAACCAATATACTTTCTTATTTTTCAACAAAAAGTTCCTCAACCATCTTATTATTATTATTATTTTTTTTTTTAAAATTATGACTTTTAAACTCTTTATTTGGTCAAAATTTGATAAAGTAATATTCATCATTTTTGCCCATAAAGTACCATCTTATTTTGACCAATTTAAAAGTTAAGAAATTATTATTTAGACAAGTTTAGAGACTTTAACGTACGATAATTAGTTCGGTAACCTTTTTCGTGTACTTTTTATACAAATTTGGGTTTAAGGGACTGACTATTTGTGAAATCTCATGTGACTTAGTTTATGTACTATATACATGACGTGGCATACTCATGTGAAAAGACGATGTGGCTGATACACTTTTGTTCAGGTATGGCAACAATATCGGGAAGGGGAGTTGGAAAGTTTGGTGGATACTTCAATGGAAGATGTTGATATGGATGAAGCTTGTCTATACTTAAAAATCGGTCTTCTTTGCGCTCAAAGTCTACCCAAAAGCCGACCATCCATGTCAAATGTTATGAAAATGTTAAATGGTGAACTTGAGTTGAGCGAAAAGGATTTAGCCGACCCGGGATTATTGTCTGAGTTAATGAATTATAAAACCGTGAAAAATAACACATCTGGCACATCATCTAGTGGCTCGGGAAACCATGATGATTCGAGGTCCTATGGAAATACCACAACATCCTATGCCAATATGACCTTCACAGCAATCACTGAAAGATGATGATTGTGAAAACAGGTTGTATAAAAGGTGTTGTATATAGTATATACATATTTAGAAAATGCAAACATCATTGTTGGCATGTTTATTTTTGTTTCATTGTAGGTATTGGTTCTAAACTTGAGATGATTTTTGAGAGAGTTGTGAAATTCATTTATTTGATGTTGTATATCAACTAATGGTGGTTTATCTGTGATGTTAAATTGTTGATATTGGTTTTAGAGTTTTTTTATGCAAGAATATTTCTGAGGCATGCCATAATATGTCTTCAAAGCTTGGATAAAATTATACTTGTGCCACAGGCAAATATTTATATCAAATACGCTCTTATAATATAATAATTCGCTTTATAAATTAACAAAATATAGGTACACTTTTAGCTTCTTTTACGTATTTACAACATAATTAGTTTATATATTTTCATATTTCTATATTTTTTAACTATGAAATTATTTCTTTCGTCATCTGAACCGATATAACCAATTAGACAGTGAGAATCAATAGAGACATAGAGTGGTCGGATTAATAACCATGGTTTCGTGTGAGGGTGGACAGGACGTAACCTCTGTAAACACCACATTCGAGTGCCTCATCTGCAACTTTGTTTAGTACCCGCCCTATCAGCGGCTGTGTAGATGTACACAAACACCCCCTCCTTTCAAGGGTGACCACCACCCGATTCACTACCCGTGAATGATACTGATGCCACCGAAAGCCATGTATCCCAGCTTCGTATAGTACCCGAACATGGGCAACTTCGACATGATAAATGTAATATTTAGAGTTAACTGCAATTTGCGTCCCTGTGGTTTCAAGGGTGAGGCACGTTGCACCCATTTTTGAAAACTTTTGCAACTTGAGCCATTATACTTGTATTATCTTGCACTTTGAGCCCAAAAGTTAACACTCCATCCAAATTAATGTTAAAAAAATACGAAGTTACAAAAATACCCTTGTAACATCTCCCTTCTCTTGTTAAAACCCATTTAACATTTTGAAGCCCTGAGTCTTCCCCCAAAACACTGATATACAACCGCTGCTACCATCCTTCCAATCGAGTGAAACAATCGACCCTGCTACCAATGATACACAATCAACCCCTGCTACCATCCATCTAATCGACTGAAACAATCGACCCTTGCTACTAAGAATCGAGCAGCTAAGAATCGACTATCAAACTTGCTGCTTCTAACAATCGAGTTCAAACCTGCTACTTCTAACAATCGACAATCAAACCTGCTGCTGCTGAACCATCCATCGACTATAAAACCTGCTTACTATCAATTTTATTGAAGCAAATCAATGTAACACGACTTGGAAACTTACAATAAACAACGTTTGGGTTGAAAGCATCACCATCCTTTCGAATTTTGAACAGTTGCGGGTCCATTACTTTATCGGTTTAGGGGTTAATTTGTGTGGATTACTGAACAGTTGCGACTTATATTACTGTTTCGACTTAGGGTTTTTTTGTTAATCGATCCGTAAAGTCTAATGGGGGGGGGGGGGGGCGGATTAAGTTTAATGGTAGGGAAATTTACATATCTACCCTTGGATGTAACGTTAATTTGGATGGAGTGTTAACTTTTGGGCTCAAACTGCAAGAAAATACAAGTACAATGGCTCAAGTTGCGAAAGTTTTCAAAAATGAGTGCAACGTGCCTTACCCTTGAAACAACAGGATGCAAATTGCAGTTAACTTTAATATTTATAAAACAAAGTCATTCAAAGGGCAATTTCGACATTTCACATCTTCTCGAAAGATCCAAAACCCTCATCCCTGCAACCCATCAATAACAACCAATAACTAGGGTTTTAAACTCCCACAATCAACACGCTCCAAACCCCAACAATGGCGACTCGTCTTCTTCTCCGAACCCTTCTTTCCTCCGTCAACCAAACCCTAATCCCTCGTTCCTTCACCATCACCACTTCCTCTAACCTCCTCCGTTTCCGTCCACTTATCTCCATCTCCGCCGTTAATCTCCGTCACTCCTCCGTTACACCAACCACTATCCGTACATTCTCCACACGCCCAACCACATCTTCGTTAAACGACTCGAACCCTAACTGGTCTAATCGTCCCCCTAAGGAGACCATTCTCCTCGACGGTTGTGATTTCGAGCACTGGCTTGTGGTTGTTGAGAAGCCTGAAGGTGAACCTACTAGAGATGAGATTATTGATTCTTATATTAATACTCTTGCTAAGGTTGTTGGCAGGTGAGATTAGTTTTTTACTTTTTTATGTTTTATTTGGAAATGAAACGAACCTAACCGTACCGAACGTTTAGTGAACAGTGAAATGTTTATTTAGTTAATTAAGTTTGTTTATTTATGTTCTCTCTCTCTATATATATATTTGTTTGTTATGTTTAAAACTTTTTAATATAAAAGAAAGTTCATTTGTGTTTGTATAAGTTTATGAATTGTGTTTGTTTAGAATGTTAACCAACATAACATAGCCGTTAAAAGCTATCGCCTTTTGTACCTAGGCCCATTTTTTCAGGTGAGGCGATACAATTGCGTTTTAAGTCTTGGAAATTGCGCTTTGATTCTTGAGGTGATGGTATAGGGCGCAGATTCGGGCGAGATTCCTGAATTCCAGAGAGCATCCAGCCAAATTTTTACTTTTATATAAAAACTACTTTTATACACTAATATCTTACAAATTTTGATACTAATTAGATGATATTAAGTGTTATAAAATAGCTTTCGTTTAATTTATTTGAAGAATAGTATTCGTTTTCTAATACATAATATATTTTTACTTTTTATCTTTGTTCGCTTTTTTTTAATCTCGGGCCCGCACTTTTTTTTTGCCTTGAGTGCGCCTACCACATTTGATAACTATGGAACAGACATATAGAACATGGGGAACATGGACATGTTTGTTTTCTTTGCGGACGAATGTGGACAAGAAAAATTGTTTGTTTGAGTGTTAGGTTAAGGTTAAGGTTGAAGTTAAATGAAGAAATACGAACATGCTTTTGTTTGTGTTTGTATATGATCATGATTTTTGTTCGTTTAGAATGTTAAGGAGCGGACATAAGTGAATGCGAACATGTTTGTTTTTATAACGAACATGAACAAGAAAGTCTGTTCATTTAATTGTTCGGTTAAGGTTAAGGTTAAAGTTAAATGAACTAATACGAACATGCTCTCGTTCGTCAGTTCGTGTTCGTACTGGTTGTTTACAAGCCTAGTTTTTGTAGTAATTAAAGAAAGTTCATTTATATTCGTTTGTGTTTGTTCCTTTGTGTTCGTGTATGTTTATGAACTGTGTTCGTTTAGAATGTTAACGAATGGGCATCAAAGAACAGGCCATATTCATTTTCTTAACTGACGTTTATTTAATGGTGCATGTTTGATTAAGGTTAAAGACTTAAAGTTAAATGAACGAACATGGACATGCTCTCGTGCGTGTTTGTTCAGTTAGTTTACAAGCCTAGTCTCTAGTAGTAAATAATTTTTGATCATCAATTCGATATGTGTTTGTTTCTTTGAAAGTTATCCATTGTTTGATTGTAATATTGTTTGGTCCTCCTTTGATACATTGCTTGATTATATGTATTAAAAAGGTGATTTTAGATTGTGAATATGTGATACATGGTTTGGATGTGATCCAGTTATGATGAAGCAAGGATGAAGATCTACTCGGTTCGACAAGATGTTATTTTGCTTTTGGAGCTCTTGTGTCTGAAGAACTGTCATACAAGCTTAAGGGTAATTGAATGTTTGAATTAGTAGATTATGTTCTTTGTTGATTGTATACTTGCAGAATGACGTTTTATTATCTATATCAGAATTACCTGGAGTTCGTTGGGTGCTGCCTGATTCTTACTTGGATGTTAAGAACAAGGATTACGGAGGTATTGCGTTCTTTTGAATTGATTAGCAACTATGCAATCTTTTATTATAATTTGTATTTGTCTATCGTTGGCCTCTATGGTAGAAAACCATGTATAGCACTAAATAGGGAGCCGCCGAATACACCAGCTACGCCTAGCATGTGAAATAGGTGTACTTTGTGGTTCTTTTCTGGAATTGAGAGGATAATAGATGAAATCTTAAGAGAATTTATGATGAATTAGGCTAAAATGTATATTTTGGACTGTGTTGATTGTTGTTTTTACAATTGCTGGTGTTTGGATTTGTATCAGGCGAACCGTTTATTGATGGAAGGCTGTTCCTTATGATCCAAAGTACCATGAGGAGTGGATTAGAAATAATGCTCGGGCTAATGAGAGAAACAGGAGGAATGACAGGCCTCGCAACTTTGACCGGTCAAGAAACTTCGAAAGGAGAAGAGAGAACATGCAAAGCAACCGTGGACCACCCAACAACATGAGCGGTCCACCTCCTAACAACATGAGCGGGCCACCTCCCAACAACATGAGCGGTCCTCCGCCCAACAACTGGAATGGCCCGCCACCACCAAACAACATGAGAGGCCCACCGCCCAACAACATGAGCGGTCAACAGAACAACTGGAATGGCCCACCACCGCCCAACAACATGAGAGGCCAACCCAATAACTGGAGTGGCCCACCACCACCCTACAGTGGAGGGCCGCAGAACACTGGTAACTACCAGCAGCAGGGGCAATATCAATCTGGGCCCGGCCCCAACAGTTATCCGGCGATGCAGACAGACCCAGGATGTACCTGGAAGAGACATGCCCCCTGCAGCAAACTATGAATGAGCTATTACATCGTAAACAACGGTTATTGGTTAATTTGGTGCTTCTAAGATAGTAATGAAACTGGTAGTT